>CABHPH010145445.1:0-40397 GCA_902168325.1 Peromyscus nudipes | reverse complement strand
TTTCTCTGTGTAGCTTTGGAGCCTGTCCTGGATCTTGTTCTGTAGACCAGGCTGGCCTCAAACTCACAGAGATCCGCCTGGCTCTGCCTCCTGAGTTCTGGGATTAAAGGTGTACTCCTCCACCATCCTGCTTTTAGCTGACTTTTCTTAAAAGTAATATTCCTATGAAGCTGTCTGCCCTTTCTTGTTCTTTTTAATAACTCACTATTTCCTCTAATGGTGGCAGGCCTCTGTTCTCACCTCTCACCTTTTAAGTCCCGCCCCATGCCCCGTCATTTTCTTCCTCAACAAGTTCCTTTCCCACAGGCCTTTCAACTGGGAGGTAAGATTGTCCTTGCACGTTTCTGTCGCAGCAGATTTTCTCCTGCTTTTTCTACAGATTTAAAAGTCAAGTATAGTCTCCATCAACGTTTGTGTAAGAATGGGAAATGGGACCAGCTGAGAGCCATGTCATGAACAACACCCGTCACACAGAGAGCACAATGCCAATTTTTCTGACATGACATGTGACGTTACCAAAGTGGCCAGGTCCTTTATAAATCCAACTTTAGGTCATTTATTGCAAAATAACTTCTATGTGATCCCCAGTGTTTGCTTTTAAGGAACATATTGCTTCTTTTGAGTTCATGCTGTTCTGAAACTGAGCAAGCACAGAAGCCTTTGGGGAAATTAGTGAATTCACCAAGTTTTGGCAGAGTGCATAGTTGTTCTGTTGCAATCTTTACTTTTACTACAGTAAACCTCAGGAAACTACTTTTTGTACACTGAACTGCTGTCTGCCAAGAGAGGTTTCACAAGCAGAGCTGATGCATATCTACTGATTTATAGCCCCGAGGTTAAGAAGCTCAGGGACTGTTATGTCTAAGGCTCATGTTTGAGATCTGTGGGATATGTTATCAGTATCTATAAAATAGGAGTATATTTAACATAATCAAGTTATGATGATTTCCCTCAATTCCTGCATGATTTTTGGTTCCTTCTTCCTAGTTGATTGAGAACTTTTCTCAAAAATACTCTTCAAATCTCTCTTTGTTTATTTCTGTCTTCGTTCTCTGTATTTGTTGTTCTTTTATCACCATTCAGTTACTTCGTTAGTCATTTTCTGGTTTCTCATCATCCCTCCCTTTTCTTATATTTGAGGCTCTGAGGATGTGGTCCTCTAACTAGAGACCTATTTCCTCCTCTTGTTGAGACTGAGTGTGGCTAAGGGATGTGAACAGTGAAGATACAAGCATCTTTTACTTCATGATCTCAGGAGATATTCTTCTTTACAAATGTACCCACAAGATGTGTAAGGAACCCTAGAAAACAGAGGGAAAAGCTAATGGACTATAAAGGATACCAAAGGACATTTGGAGGTTTCTGTTTTATATTTATGTGCTTTATGATTTTTCCTTCAAACTTTTATGTAGCATATCCTTTTATTTTACTATTTGAAAAATCACAACTTCAATTTCCATATGTAGGTGATTGTGATAAAGTGTGACAGGGTCTACAATGTATTGTAGGAACAGAGATGAGTCCAGCCCAGATCCACAAGAACACACCAATTAAGTGTATGATTTGCATTTGAAAACAAATGAACAGGTCACAATTCTTCACATAGTATAAAAGTTGGATACTTTTGGAATATCACTTGGGTTACAGGAGTAGCATGTCATTATTAATTTATTGTCACAATTCCATAAGGGACAAAAAAGTGTCTTAGGCAGATACAACTTACACTCATTGAGAAATTGCTTTCTGTGGCTGATTCAAAAGAAATCAATGGGCAGGGTGAATGAGCAACATGAACAGAGGATGAACCTTCAGTGTTGGTCACAAGTCATGTGGATCTGTTACGTATATAGTTAGAGAACATTCTGCCTATTAGACAGTCAGAGGAAAGATGAGGAGAGGCATTTACATTTTTATGTATATTCGATTCCCTTCCTGTAAGTTAAAGCATACCACTGGAATTTTTGTAGGGGAGGAAATGTCACTGGGTTGAGGATTTTGAGGTAGGACTTGGGTTGTTTTCTGAAAGTCTATTCCCAGGAAGAAGGTAGGTTGGCTGATCACTTCAGTCTTTACATCTCATCACAGGGGCCTTTACATGAATACAACCTGAGAATGCTGTTCCACTCACAGGGTCGTCTGGTCAATAGAAGAAAGGGAGCTTTTGGAATTTAAGTAACGCACCTTTGTACCATTTAACAGGGGCATGTAAATGTCACTTGAAGTCACACATTGACAAACTTTTGAAAAGTCATGATCTTTAGCAAAACAAAATCCATCCTGGTTACTTGGTAAACCGAAGGGAGAGCAATGTTTAGCTTTGTAAAGAGGTCACAGTATTAGTTCAATGAAATGAAACATTGAGGTTTCTTTGTTTTTTGTATTCAAATTTTTTACCTGCTCATGTAATTAATAGGAAATGCTTTGGCTGTGGCAGCCACTTTCCTGTTAAGAAACAGGAGGATCCTCAGACATTTTCAGAAAATCGTAATGCCAGTTACAGGACAAATATCCCAATCTCAAGTGTCATGCCATGTCCGTGTTCACCTTCTGGATGCAGATAGACCTAATTCCCGTAGGTCAGCTGTGACTCCTCCCTGTCAGTAGATTTCCTGTCTACTGGAGTGTGGGTGGGGCATGAGAGTGAGTGACGTGGGGAAACATATTTAACTCCTTCACCTCTGCATGACTTTCAATACTGTGTTCCGATGGGGACTGATTTTTCCATCAGGTTCAGGAAGCGTTGTTGCTTTCCCATTCTAGGCATAGACAGAAGGAAATTTTCTCTCCACAAACTAGAGCCTTCTTTAGAATGCATGTCTCCCAAGTTCAGGCAGAATGAGTCAGTGGGTATTTTTAGATGGATTGCTGATAAGTGTACTTGGAATGTCACCTCCCACTGTGGTAATGGTGGTGCTGTTATCATGAAACGTTGTCCCAGAATTTTCCAGTGACAGCCTGCATGAGGAAAACTAGACAGACATATGACACACAAATATGTTCAGATGTGTATGCTTGTGGGATGCAGACAGATATGCCAGTGGTTATATTGGTAGATAGTGTGTTCAGATGTGTTTGAAACTTGAGGTAGAGACTGGGGCAAGAGACAGTATCTTTTCAGACACTACAAATGTTGAGGCCCCGTGCTTCAGAGGTCCTGGGGATCTGCACTCACCTATAGCTTTTAAAAGTGTCCCTTTGACGCTTGTGATAATTGGAGCTGCTGCCATGTCTATGGACAGAGTCATACCAAGTCAATCATGCCAATGCCCAACATGTTTTCTAGATCAAGGATTTACGAAATTGGGCCACCAGGATTGTGCTGACAGCCTGATTTGCGGTGACTTGAGTTGTTTATATAGACAAAGATTGGCAAAAGCCATTTCTCCGGGCCCCAATCACCCTGGGGGTGGCCCTGGCTAGAGGCACAAGTTTGGAAATAGTTTGTTAATGAAAATCCTGGAACTAGATGAGCTCATGTGGGAGGGAGTGTAGATAGGAAAGGACTCACACCAGAACTCCTCAGGGGCTGTGGAATTGGCGAGTTCACACTATGGAAGCTTTCTCTGCACTTAACAGGGATTTTCCTACGTGGATGGGCTGCCAAGCAGCATGAGACCTGGTAGACCCAGGTAGACACAAAGGCCATCTTCATGTGGCAGTCACCAAGGTAGCTTTAGAGTTAACACTGTCCCTCTCATTTAGTTCAGGTAGACAAAGTGAGTGTAAAGTGGCTTGAAGGTGGGAATATTTGTGTAAACCACACTAAGGCTTTAGTATTTGTGGAAAGGGGAAAATCTTATGTCAAAAACGGCAGAACAATGAGTGTGTGGGATGGAGAGTTGGTGGGCGGGTGCAGCTTATTTAGCTTTTCCGTTCTCATCTACATGTTTTGGTCAATCACTTGTATGGTTTCCTGGAGCCTAGGTTTATTATCTGCACGGACCAGAACAATTGAACAACTAACGTTTTGCTTTTGGCTTCGTAGATACAGAATTAACGTTTTTATCTCAATAATTTTAACATTAGCCAGTCTCCCACTCTTCCTTCAATTGTCTGGAAGTTTTAGTTTTGGATCAGAATTATCAGCATTTGCTTGGATTCTTTCCTTAACTGCTTACATGCATTAAATGCCTTCCCATCACCCTGACTCCTAACATAAGGCCTTGGACCAGAAGGGTTCTTAATTAAGATTTAGCAGTGCTCATTAGGACTATGGTTTGGTAAGAAGTAAACATTTAAAAAGAATCAGAGAATGACAATTTTTCTGATTTACATTTGTAAAAGCCTGAAGAATTAAAACAATCAACCCAGTCCCATGAAAGTACAACTTCTTGAATCAAGTAGGTCAAAATCATCTTCTTGGTAGCCTGTGGCTTTGCAGAAAACAGAGCAAAGCAGGAGAGTTGTGGCTTTCAGTTCAGGAGAAGTGGTGCTCTGAACTAACACACAGGGAGTTCCACACCAAACACAGCACCTCTGGCTTCCTGGGCCTGCCACACTCCAAGCTTCCTCAGGGGACTTTGTAGCCCTGAGCGAGGGACAGTTACTGTATGTGAATGAATCTGCTCAGAGTTGTTGGGGAAACATTAATCTCTGCAGGATGCTCCTCATTGTACACTGTCTGAGATACACAAAAGATTTAATGGATCACTTGAATGAAGACAGGCAGTAGATAATAACACAGGTCTCTTTTCGGAGGTGATAGATAGACCTATATTTTTAGGCATAGTCAAGATGCAAGAGGGAGAATTGGCTGCTCACTCATGCTCCCTAAAGGATCATATTTTCAAACAAGGCTTCCTGAACGCAAAAGCATAAGTGAGGAGTGGATATGAAGGAAGGACACAGGAGGACAGGGGACAGGAGGATAAGGGTCAGTGGGGACATAGACATAGTCCAGTTCAAAGTACATTGAGACTGTTGTTCTCTGCTTTATCCATGTGCAAATTACACTCACCATTTTAGGGGGCTGGAGGTTAACGTAGCCATTCATCTGTCAACTGTGAACTCTGCTGAACTGGTCTTGGAGGAAGAGGGTGACAGTCAGCTGCCCATCACAGGGCAGTGCACCAAATGACATCATATAATTAAGAGTGCATGCCTAGCTATTAGTGTTGGTGTTTTTGTGTGTGTATGTATGTGTGTATGCATATGTGTATGTATGTGGGTGTACACGTGTGTGTGATGTGTCTATATATGTGTATATATGTGTGTGTGTGTGTGTGTGTGTGTGTTGAGAGTTGGAAAGTCTTCTGAACTGATAGTTTTGCCTAGGTGAACACTGACTACTGGAGGTCCGGACTCCTTGAATGAGAAAAGTAAGATCCTGAGGCAAATAAATACTCACTTTTAAAGAAATCTTTTCCCCAATAGGATCTTCAGTCATCTTTGGATTTTCTACTTTTTACAACTCTCTAGCTGGATTCTTCTGAGTTGAGATAAAAGGAAAGATGAGGTAGGAAGCATTCAGAGTGAGCTTAGGGAACAGTAGTTTTGCAGCTTATTAAAAAGTGGCCTTCTGGGAATGTTGTTCCGCTGAAATAAACACAGCCCTGTGTGGCTTTATGGAAAATGGGATCTTTCCTTGAACAGATGCCTGGCCCAGCTGTTTGGAAGAAATTAGCTTCTCCTCCCTTTGCCCTTTCAACTGGGGGAGGGCTGTTGGGTTGTCTTTGATGTCTGATTAAATTTTTAAATCCTGATGTATGTTCTGTAGGGGAAATTCATAATTTGTGAATGAACGGGAATACACACACTTTTTCAGTCAATGAATCATATCAAAGCTGGGCCTGAGAAGCTTGAAGCAAAATCTCCACCATATTCCTTCATTCTTCCCTGTCTGCTTCCTTTATGAAGAGATCTTCATCTCTACTGAAGTGATATGTTGTAGGGGAGTTTGTGACTGTTCATTATGACAAGCCTAGTGTGAACTTTGTATAGACTCAGCCTCAGTTTCTTTATTTGTGTTCCAGAGAGAAGGAAGGAGGGAGGGAGAGAGAGAGGGAGAGAGATTAATAGATTAGTAACAGGGATTCTGGGATCAAAGCACCAAGATTATAGTCCTGACTCAACCAACCACTTGCAAGCTGAGTGTCTCAGAGAAGTCACTTGATCTACCCTTGCCTACTTTTCTCATCTGTAAATTGGTGACAGTAGTATGTATCTCATAGGGACAAGGCATTCAATATATGAGGTAATGTATGAAACCTTGCTCATAAAATGGATTTGTTGCTATTAATATGGTTTTTGCAAAGGAGATATTCAGCGTATATTATATATTAGATAGTTATCATTAAGCATTTAGGGTTGGGATCTAGCTTATTAGGGTAGTGATGGCTAATTTATAAACACCTCTTTTGCTCAGACTTCCCCCCAGAGACAGTTATGGATTTTCTCTGTCCTTTGCTCGAGGTCACTGTATCTTGTACAGGAATGACATCATCTTCCCTACAGCTGATTGGCAGAGACCTCTGCCTACCTTCCCAGGCTCACATAACAACTGCTCTCTTGCTGTCCAGCTTGTACGTTTGTAGGCAATAAACTCTACTAGCTTATGGACCCACGCACTGCAAAGTAGTGTTCCCTGCTCTCTCGTCTCCTTGCTTCCTGGCTCCCCCTGCCCCACTCTTTCCCTCCATCACCTCTGTGTGTCTCTCAAATTTTTAGGATGCCTCTGCCTAATGAAGGGCCTTGGGAGGCACTCCTTCAGCATGTCCAGAGCTGTATGTTGTGGGAAAAGAGAAACATTCCTTCCTGTAGTATACTTCAAAGTAGGCCAGCAAATAAAATCTCATTGATTGTGCCTGGTTTGTGTGTATCTGGCACCAACCACATGCTTCAGTACTTTGAAGCAATATTTCTTCAGACACTCTATCTGCTTGCTATGATACCTAGACCCATTAAGTTCTAGGTAGGAGGGAAGTAAGGGGCTTGTTCCTGGAGCAAACACCACCCCAAAGTGTAAAGGCACATTTTATAAGAGCAGTGGAATGGCCTGCACTTTACTGTCTTCCAGACAAACTCTACAGATTCAGTTCTTCAGAAAAATGACCAGGACACAGGGAGCTGACGTGGAAGGCAGTCCTGGCTAAAATATACCTTGTGAATTGTTCTCTCATTTCCTTAGTTTGCTTTATAAAACAATGGGAGGGGAAATGAAATGTTCACATTGAGAAAATGTATTTGTGAGGATTGAGGGTTATTCACTAGGGCTTAAACTGAGGACAAAATAACCTGCTTAACTTGTCTTTTGAGAATGAAAACATTATGCTTCGGGTACATGTATACTTTACACACTGTACAGTCCCAGTTAAAGTGATTTTCCATACTTAACATGGTTTAGTTTCTCTTGTTGTTTTATTCAACAAATATCTATTGAGAGTCGGCAACTTAACAGGGACTATGCAAGGTACTAGGGACCATGTCCTGGCCACGTAGAGCTGGTGTGTGCGTGTGCATGTGCGTGTGCGTGTGCGTGCGTGTGCGTGTGTGTGTGTGTGTGTGTGTGTGTGTGTGTGTGTGTATGCACGTATACATGTGCTGAGGAGATATAAGCACATAAGGAAACTTTCAACTACTGTGGAAGTGCAGAGTAATTAGTTTCTCACAATTATCTCCTTTACAGGGGGTAAAAATTGAGGCTGTGTCGATTAGAGCAGAATTTGAGTGGGTTTCTTGACTATCAGTGTGGTCTTCATGTTTCCCTTTGAGTTGGGGGTTTGGTGATGACCCAGAAGAAAAGCAGCTGAGCCGTCTGGCTGGATTGGAATGGGTGGTGGGGGTGGAGTTTTCCACAAATATCTCCACAAGAGCTCTTGAGTGTATCACAGATGGGAACAGATGGGAAGCCGTGAGTGATGTGGTCGCCAGAGGGTACTTAAAGTTCTGCCAATCTACGAAAACACCCTAGACTTTCTATGCCTCAAGCTTAGTAATTCTGTACCAAGGTCATTCTTCAGGGCCTGGGAAGGATACTTCTCCAGGTGTCTTGGAGGAAGTGGATCCTTCCTGGAGGCAGAACTAGATTCTGAGTGGTGGGCATGCTCAGTTTCAGGGAGTTAAAATTTTCATGTATAATTATTTTTGTGTATTTGATTCTATTACGTATTTCTGACCTATAAAATTAGCTTAATAGTCATTTTCTCTTTATTTCAACCTGAAAAGCAATTTTGAAAGTTTGTCATTTATTTAGCTAACCATTATCTCACTCTGACTTTAGATATTCCTTAAACACTTAATTATCAACACAAGAAACATTAGAAAGCATGAAACCAACCTTCTTTTATTGTATAACAACACCGCAGACAATAACAGGGTTAACATAAAAGAAAAACAAAGCACTATGTGAAACCAACTCTTACACTTACAGAGAAGCGACGTTCAGCCTACACTCATCATAGACAGAATACTATAATAACTTCATAGACAGCCTTAGCCAATAAGAACAGTGAAAAATCTTATTTTGCAGGTTTGAATTGGGACTGGCATGGCAGGAATCCAGGGATTCAGTCTTCAGCTTTGCAAAGAACACTTAAGATCTGTAGATGAGGAAATGGCAGCTAGAAATTAAATGGTAGAAACCTCCCACTGGTGTGGATTATATGCTGGGGTAAGGATTCCCACTCTTGCTCCTTGTAATGTTAGTATTTGAGCTTGTCTGGGCCCCGTGTTGGCCCCATCGAGTCTTACCTAGCAATCACAGCCCTGTGCACCTGAAAGGCTTGAAGGACTGACAGTTCCTAAAGTCAGTTAACTAAAGTTTGATGTATGTATTACTGGTTATTTTTGTTGACTTGTGGCTGCATTTCTTTGTCACAAGACACCAGAAGCCTGTGTACTACACTTGCCAGATTCCTTTGACAAATGGCTGTCACATAGGCCTGACTACTAGAAGACACACAGGAAATCTGAAGGTGGTGAGGAGAGCCACTTTCTTTTTGCTGAGACATCCTGTCTGTCACTAGCATCAGCAGCAATAGGAGAGTTAAGTCGTCTCTGGGTTCTGCTCTTCAGTCAGAGGCTTGGGGCATGTAGCTTAGTGGTAGATTAGTTGTCTGACATGCCCAGGGGCCTGGGTTCAATCCCCAGAAGCAAAATCTAGGTGACTATAAATAAAAGACTGATAATTTTTGAAATTTAAAATGCAACATGACTTCACATTAAACACCATAAGAGCTAAACTAAGTAAGTGCACATCTTTTTTTGTGTGTGATGGCCACCACACACATGACTAGGTTTGAGTTACTGTAATTTACATCTACTATAACTTTTTTTTATATTTATATTTAATTTAATTTATATTGCTGCTGCTTATATAAATTAAAGAATAATTCACACCTAATTTGGGTTTCATGATAAATGAGATACATACTAAGAGCTTTTTAAATTAATTCCTAACTCACTGAAACTTTCTGCCATTTTGGTTGAGTTTATCAGGCAGGGGAAACACGGTAGTGGATTCATTGCTTCATCATCGTTCATAGATGACTGCTTTTCTGAGAGCGAGGTAGTTGAGAGCGCTTCTTGATGGGCTTTTCTAAGCTCTAAAACCAGTGCAGAGCCTGTGGTAGGTAACCTTGCACCAATTCTGTGCCTGATTCTGCTTTTAAGAGGACCTTGAGAGTTGATGTTGGGAGAGGTGGACACAAAGTTTTCATTTGGCTTCATTTTAGGAAACAACTTAATTCTATTGTGACCTTTTCATGCTAAAACACTGCTCCCCTGCATGGCCTCTGAAAACACATCATCCATCTGCATCGCATTAAAAGGAAAAACCAAGATTTTTGGGCTTCATGTTCATGGTGGCTTAATTTCTAACAGAAAGGGACGAATTTAACAAAAGATGTCTCTTAGAGAAAGCCCATTCTCCTCTATTGTCAGCTGTTGTAAAGATGTAAGCTTCCTCATGTTGGTGACATTACGCTCCTACCCCTAGTAAAAGAAAACAGAGGAGAAAACCTAACTCGCCCTGTATCTATTTTTTTTTTTTTTTGGTTTTTTCGAGACAGGGTTTCTCTGTGTAGCTTTGCGCCTTTCCTGGAACTCACTTGGTAGCCCAGGCTGGCCTCGAACTCACAAAGATCCGCCTGGCTCTGCCTCCCGAGTGCTGGGATTAAAGGCGTGCGCCACCACTGCCCGGCTAAAAGTCATTTAGTTCTTTTTTTTTTTTTTTTTTGAGCTGAGGATCGAACCCAGGGCCTCGTGCTTGCTAGGCAAGCACTCTACCACTGAGCTAAATCCCCGCCCTGTATCTATTAAAGCAATTGAATTTGTAATGGAAAACCTTCCTATAAAGAAAAGAAAGTCGGACATGACTTGATGGGTTTACATTTTGTTCTCCCAAACTGGTTTGTGTGTTTTGGCAGTTCAGTTGAATTCTGCTGAACTCCGGAGCACAGTGAAGGTCCATGGAACAGACGCTGCCTGGAGATAAGGACACCCCACAGACTGGGGGCACCAGCTATGGCATCTCTACAGAAGCACTACATCAAAATTCCACTTTTGTATGCAATTATGGTTAAACAAAGGGTTCTTTTATTTGATATTTTTTTCTACTAAATTGAGTGGTCACTTTGTAGTATGAAATGCTTTTCAAGTATTCTCACAAAATAAATGTGTTGTGCAAAGAAAGAAAACCAGCCAATGGAAGGAAAGTTGTCGTCTTGAATTCTGTCCCCTGCTGCACAGGGTTCAGTAAAAGCTGGGTTTATCTAGTGTGGCGGCCCACGACAGTTCATCTTCATTGTCAACATGACTGGGCTTGGAATCACCTAGGAGACACATCTCTAGGTGTGCCTGTGAGAGTGTTTCTAGAGGTTTACCTGAGGAGAGGAGACCCACCCCAAACCTGGAAGACATCATCCCTTTGACTGAATAAATGGAGAACGTGAGATAAATATACCAGGGTTTCTGTCTATTTGCTTCTAGACTGCAGATACAACACGACCAGCTGCCTCACTTGACTCCACCAAAGCTAGAGGCTCTCTCATGACCACAGCTTCCTCATCACGATGGACTGCATCCTTACACTGTGGACCAAAAGGAATCCTTCTGTCTTTAAGTTGTTCCTGTCAGGTCTTTTTGTCACAGCAATAAGAAAAATAACTGGTCTGGAGAAATTGCTCATTGGGTAAAAGTACATGCTGGCAAGGCTGGTGACCCAATTTTGATCCATGGAACCCATAGAAGGATGGAAAAAGATATAAATGACCCCCATTTTTTTTCTTCTGACATCAACACGTGTATTATGCATGTACACCTCCTCCCCTTTCCCCACCATCACAGCACACACGTACAAACAAACAACAGTAATAATAAAGAAAAAAGGAAAAACAACTTACATGCTGCCTCTGGAAAAAGCCCTGTATGTCTCATTATCAGCAGTGAACCTAGGGTCCAGTGCACCCTAAGCAATCACTCTACTATACCATTGATCCATACCCTCAGCATCTTCCCACAATGGAAAAAATGTTTGAGACAGTCTACCTTTGTACTTACAATCCTTCTGCTACAGTATCCTAGGGTTGGAATCACAGGGATGCACCATACCCAGCAGAAGAGCCATATTCTAACCATCCACTCACAAGTCCTTAGCTTTATCTGATATCATCTACATTTAGAGTCCAGTTCTTACTTTTCCTCTCAAAGTCCATCATTCTGATGTATATCTTTTATCTAATTGTTACAAGAGAGCTCAAAATCAGGATGTCTAAAACTGAAATTTTTATACTTCTCACAAATTTCTCTTTTAGTGATAATAATATATATTCTCTAGTCACCCAAATTTGGAACTCTGGGTATTGCCCTGGCTGGCTCCTTCCTAGCCAACGTCCAGCCAGTTGTTAGAGTAGAACGGACTTGATTCTTCAAATCTTTGAGATGTCTATAGAGCTTCAAATAGTACACAGAAATGTAGTGAAATTCAACATTATGTTAACAGTTTGCAGTTAAGATAAAATATTTCATCCAGGGAAGAAGGCTGTGCAATCAGCTGGCCTTCCCAACTAGCTAAAACAGCTTCTTTCAACAGAACATGCTTGCATTAGGTTACCGACTTAGTGCAGTGTTACAGGGGCCCCCTGCAGACTTAATGTTCTGGCTTGGCGAAGTACCACAGCCCTGAAGATCCATGAAGTTTATTAATTTTGCTAGGATAACAAGGCAAAACCCGTCATGAAATGACTCCAGCCAGTTCTGCAGCCAACACAAAATTGTTCAACAGGGAAGGGATTAAACTTGAGCAAAGTGAAAAAGGCAGTTAACTTTTTGTGTGACTCCTAATGAAAATGGAATGTTGAAAGAAAAAAAAATGAGGAACCTCAAACATTTCTGGGAAGGGCCTAATCTTAGAGTCTTTCTTATTTTTCCCCACCAACCCAATTGTATGGTAATACTTTAAAGGGAGAAATTATAGACAAGTGGCCCATTGACATATATGGGATTGCTGAATGTCTAAGGATTTATTCAGTGTGAGTCAAAGACTTTACAGAACCAAATGTCATGAATCTTTAGAGTTGCTCACAAATATTAATATCTATGCTATTTCAAACTAAATTTATTGATATACATGCATACACACATATATACCTAAGATGTGTACTTATATGCACATAGTTAGATTTTTCACACACGTGTATATTCCTTGCTGCACAAACAGGATGAGCAAGACACAATCTAGGTGTGGTTGCATGCATGAAACAATCCGAGAACAGAGCGAGATGGAGACAGGGGGATGCCTGAAATTTGCTGCCTGCCAGTCTAAGAGGAAAAAAGAAAGACAAAAAAAAGAAAAGAAAAAAAAAAAGAAAAAATAATGCAAGCTCCAGGTTCCGGGAGAGACTCTGACTCAAAGGAACAAGGCTGAGGTCTAGCAAGATGCCTCAGCAGGGTGAAGTACTTGCTGCCAAGCCTGATGGCCTAAACTTGATCCCTGGGACCTACATAGTGAAGGGACAGTGACCAGTATTACAAGCTGTCTTCTGACCTTGTATCCACATTATAATATGTGAAACAATTCTCTCAATAAATAAATGTTATTAAAAATAAGAGATCAAAGGGACAAAGTGCAAAGTGATAGAGGAAGATTCCTAACCCAATCTGGCCTCCATGGTTGTTGCACCACCACAAACGTGCATACAGCACACATAAAAGATTCATGCATGTGAAGATATACTTCACATGCATCTCTATACTTAGATGCATGATCATGGCATATAATACATAAATTATAATAATATATAAAAGTGCATTTGGATTTTCTCCATTTTTATATTTTTGTATATTGTTGAAAATTTTCTGTAGTTCTTGCAGCCCAGAAATTTCTGATGTTTATTAATCTTGACATGAAACAACTAAATTAATTCTTGGCCTTTATCTAGGCTTGCAACAATTTCAATGTTTATTTTCCTTGCTAGAAATTGAATTTAGCCCACCAGTACATTTCATTAAGATCAGCAGATGGTAATTGCTTTCCAGCTGAGTTGGGCTGGGTTTGAACCAATGACCTTTGTTGTAAAAAAAAAAAAACCAAAAAAAAAAAAAAACCCAAAAACAAAACTCCCTATTCAGTCTTTTGGTCTATGTATTTACCAGGTTAACTTTAAAGTTCAAAACAGCGTGTCTTAATAAACACTTCCATGAGATGTCTTGATCATCAAATTGTATCGCCATATGTAAAATAAACCTATAGGACAACTTTGCTAAAATAGAGATTTTGGAATAGATTTTCTTTTCCAGTAAGTTTTAGGGTAGGAATCACAAATGACTTCCAAAATGTTATGTAACGCTGTGGAAGGGAAGGATTCCTTTAGTCTTAATTTTTTCTTAAGTCCTGTTCTCTATAAATATTTAAAAGTTTATTGTGCAAGGAACTAAGTTTCCCAAATGAAGCATGGAATAGCTTTGTATTGAGAATTTACTGAGAATTTCGGGCCACTTGTGTAATCTCCATATCCTTCTAAAAGTGGCTGTTAGCGAAAGCTAATGTGATGGTGGTCTCACATTTGCTCCTTGACCCGAGCCTTTCCCATGGGAATAAAGGAAAAACAAACCCAAGACGACTTATTTTCTATGGCTTGTCAATACGGATAGCAGGAGCTTGATTGATTTTTGTGGAGATCAATGAGGTCATGCGTTAAAAGCTGATGGATTCCTAGACCTTGTTGCTTCAAGCATCATATAAGTCAGGGTGGGTGTATCCTTTCCTAGAAGCTGCAGAATAGTTACAATTAGATGTCTCTGTAATTAAGACATGACATAATGATGCTATGAGAGGAAATTGTGCTCTTCTTTTCCTCAGAAAGAAAGCACACTGGGGTGACTAACTTGAGCAAATACATTAAGTGACAAGGTCTTCCCAGCTGGGTGTGTATTTAACCTGCTTCCACCAATGCTGCCTTAGTACCCTCTTGGGCAGAGCTTGCTTTCTGGTACTTTCCCATTCAACTGAGGTCATCTTCTAGTCCCCCTTTGTCACTTTTTCCTGAGCTCCAGGACTGCTCATCCTTCAGCAGTCCTGTTAGCCAACCTATAGGAAGTCTTGTAGAGTCTTTTGTCCACAAATATTCAGGCTGGTGGCTAATAGGTATTTCCAGAACCATCATCCTTTTAGGTTGCCAATGTTTTTGTCCCTTGGGTCACTGGGTAATCTCCTAACCAAAATCTTGCTTTCCACTCTTAACCTCCACACTCTATCCTGTACACGGGAGCAATTAGAGTTTCTAAAATGTACACAAAACTGTGCTTTTTCCTAGTTCCCATCTTGGTTAGTTTAAGATCAGATTCCTTATCCACAGGATTTATACTGTGCTTTATTCTGCATCTCTTTCCTTTAGACCATGGAGACATTCTGATCCCTCCCCATCCCCATTCCTCACTCCCGCCTTTCCTTGCCTCCTAGATTTCTCAAACGTCCTAGACTTTATCTACACATACACATTTCTTTTTTTGCTTCTCTCTACCAGGAAGTATCCCACTGTCCCCTGATTTCTACCCCAATATACACTGTACAGTAATTTCCCTAAATGTCACTCCATGCTTACGTTAGATGGCACATTTTCCTGAAGTCTTCCTCTGAGTCTAAAGTAGCCAGTCTAAGTCAGTCTCAAACAAAGCATTGGATTTTATTATCTTGCCTAGCAACTATTACTATGAGCCACCCTCTACCTGAATATAAAGTAATCTGGCATCTTCTATTTATTGTTTTTCTTCCTCTAAAATAACACGTTACAAGTGACATAGGGACACCTATCCCTTCCTCTGGATCAGCATCTAGAACTATGACCTTGGCACATGACTAGCTCAGTAGCTGTTTGAAGACAGGAATAAACGTATAGCCATCTAGACTATCATTTCTCATCAAGGCAGGAAGGACGTCTCTGTTCATTTTCGGCTAGTCAGTTCACTATTATCACTCTTTCCTCTAGGCCTTTGATCTGTGCCCTTATTCAACCTTTGGTCACTTTGAGCCAGGAGTAAGTCAATGGCCTTTTAGTTAGATTGCCTGGTTTAAACTCTTAATATTTCACTGATTCCACTTTTATAACTACTACTGCTTATGAAAAGACCTTAAATTTTCCTTAACAAAAGTAACTTAAAAATACTATTAAAGATGCTATGATGCTTATAAAAACAAAGAAAAGAAATTACATTCAACCGCCATCCTACTAGTATTGTCTCTCCTTTCAAAATATTTATGTTTCAATTATCCATGCATGGTGTGTTTTTGTATGGTTATATTAAGTGTGTGTACAATTTTGAGTTTTGCATTTGACAGAATATTTCATGAACAGTTTCATGTTACTCCCTATTTTTTGTTTGTTATGGTCTATAATGTTCTATTAATTATATGCTATAATTGAATATTCAGTATCAATAAAAGAGTTAGATTGTTTATAATTTTTTCTTAATGTAATATAGTTATGAATGTTGTATAAATGGTCTTTTTCTTTTAAATGATTTACTTTGGAGTAGTTCCAAGCAAGAGAATTAATGGGCTAAAGGTTTAGATTAACACACAAGTACACACTCACACACACACACACACACATACACACACACACACACACACACACATACACACACCACATACGCATGTAGAGCACACGTATTATTTCCTTCCTCAATAAAAGCTTTATACATATTTTCAATGCTATGAGCTGTAAATTGATCCTTTCTTGTGCAACTCACCTGCATTGGGTTTTTCTTTGCAGAATCTAGACTAACTCAGTGGTTGTAGTCTTTTTCAGTTCTTTTAATTGACTGTAAATTTGTAAGGTTTATTGTGCTATGTTGTGTTTATTTCTTGTCTGTATTTTTCCTCATGAGAATTTACTGTGGTACCTTTTCGTCTGGTTATTTCTAGACGTCTTAGAGGTATTATTTTTTCTTTTATTAAAAATAGATTTTTTTCAATTAGGATATCCTGATTATGGTTTCCCCTCTCTCTACACCTTTCAGCTCCCTCCCTCTTCCTCTTTCTTCTGGATTTACCTTCTTTCTGTCTCTCCTTAGAAAACAAACAGACATCTAAGGGATGATAACAAAATAAATAAAATAAAATAAAACATAACAAAACAAACATAAGAATAGGACAAAACAGACAGAAGGAAAAGAACCCAAGAAAATTCACAAGAAACAGATATAGATGTAGAGACCCACTCATTTGTACACTCAGCAATCCCATAGAAACACAGAACTGGATATGTATGCAACATATATGTGAAGAACCTGTAGGATAAAACATAGAAAAAGGATTAAAAAACAAACAAACACATAAACAAGAAATAACAACAACAAACTGCTCTGACCCAGGATTATGGGACAAGGAGCCTCTAAAGATGCTGTTGAGTTCATTTTCTGCTGACTGTCTACTGCTGGGATTCAGCCTTCCCTTAAGAGTAGTTGTTTCCCCAGTTTTTGAGAAAATTAAATTTTCATTTACAAGTGGTTATCAATTGGAGATATCTTCCGGGAAAGGGATAGGGGCATGCATCCACTTCGTTCAGCTCTGGGACTCCATCTAGTGCAGATCCATGCAGGCCCTTTGCATACCATCATAGTATCTGTGAGTTCATATGTGCGTTCGTCCTGTTCTATTTAGAAGGCCTTGCTTCCTTGGTATCCTCCATTCTCCCTGTCTCTTACACTGTTTCAGCCTTCTCTTCTAAAGGGTTCCCTGAGCCCCAGTGGGAGGGATTTGATGGAAACATCATTATTAGGGCTGAGAATTCCAGGGATTCTCACTCTCTGCATATTGTCAGGCTGTGGGTCTCTATTTTTTCTCATCTGCTGCAGGAGGAAGATTCTCTGGCAATGGCTGAACAAGACACTGATCCACGAGTACAGCAGAAGGTCGTTTAGGAGTCATTTTATTGCTACATTCCTTTAGTAGAACACTAATATTTGTTTTTTTCCCTAGGTCCCTGAGGTATCTAGTCTCATGTTCTTGGTCACCCAAGCAGTATTGGTTATGGGTTCCATCTCATGGAGTGGGTCCCAAATCAAACCAGATATTAGTTTGTCACCTCCACAAGCTTTGTGCCCTCATTGCACTAACATATCTTGCAGGCAGGACACCTCTGTAGATGGAAAGGTTTGTAGAAGGGTTGGTGTTTACATTTCTCCTTTGGTAACATGCAGAGTACCCTCTGGTATCAAATACACTAGTCTGTGGGGGTGAAGGCCATAGGTAGGCACCCGCTCAAATTCTCCATCTTCCATGAGTTGTGTAGGGGTTATCTCCAGCAATAGGGCCTCACTCTCAGTTTGTGGCGAGCAACCTACAGCCTTGGAAACAGCCCGGGTTACTTGGGGGCTCCCATAGGACCCTTTAGCTAACAATTCTATGAGATATTCCTGGTACTGGAAGCTTCATCTGGTGACAAGAGATGTCCAGTTGGGGCTCTGTCGCCCTGTGATTGGATGGTTTCATTTAGATCACCTTCTTACATGTACATATTTCAGGACACTCCTACTTAAGATACTACCTCTTAAATGGCCCTTAATTTTATCTTTCCCTCCCAAACTCCCTCCCCACTCCACTCTTCTCTCCCTCTTAACACTCCCCCATCCATAACTATCTATTCTATTTCCCCTTCTTAGAGAGATCTACCCTTCCCTCCTAGTCCCTTACTCTATAACATGCTTTTGTGTGTCTATGGATTGTAGCTTGCCTATCAAATTGACTATCAAAGTGACTAACATCACATACAAGCTAAAACATTCCATAGCTGTGTTTCTGGGTTATCTCACTTTTATGGTTCCATCTATTTACTTGCAAATTTCATGATTCCATTTTTTAACAACTGAATAATATTCCATTATGTAAATATACCACAGATTCTTTATCCATTCATATCTTGAGGGGCATCTAGGTTGTTTCCAGTTTCTGACTGTTGTGAATATAGCAGCAATGAACATGGCTGGGCAAGTGTCTCTGGGGTAAAATGGAGTAACCTTTGAATATATGCCAAAGATGGTACAGTTGGATCTTGAAATTTCCATAGTACCTGTACAAGTTTGCACTCTCACTAGCAATGGATGAGTGTTCCCCTTACTCTACATCCTCAATGGCATGAGCTGTCATTTCTTTATTCATCTTGGCTGCTCTGATGAGTATAAGATGAAATCTCAAAGTGATTTTTATTTGCATTTTCCTGATAACTAAGGATGTTGAACGTTTTGTTAAGTGTTTATTTAATTGTTTTTCTCTTTTGAGAATTCTCTGTTTAGATCTGTACCTCACTTTTTATTTGGGTTATTTGTTTTCTGGATACCCAATGTTTTGAGTTCTTTATATATTTTAGATATTAACCCTCTCTCTGATGTGTAGTTGGTAAAAATCTTTTCCCATTCTGTAGGCTGCCACTTTGTCCAATTGATGACGTCCTTTTCTTTTCAGAAGCTTCTTAGTTTTATGAGGTCTCTTAATAATTGTTGATCTTAATGCCTGTTCTATCAGTATTCTGTTCAGGAAGTTGTCTCCTGTGCCAATGAGCTCAAGGTTATTCCCCATGTTCTTTTCTATTAGATTCAGTGTATCTGGTCTTATGTTGAGGTCTTTGATCCATTTGGAGCTGAGTTTTGTGCAGGGTGATAAGTATGGATTCATTTGGAATCATCCACATGCAGTTTGACCCACACTATTTGTTGAAGATGTTGTCTTTTCCCTAAATCCATTTGCGTTCATAAAATGCCAGTGTTGAAGATTTTTATTTGAGTCTTGTGATTTCCTCTCCATTCCTGTAGTATCTATATATCATTTCTTATATTACCTATTATATTTAATATTATACTTACAGTGCTAGATTTGGGACTGGGGACATTTTTAATGAATAGAAGTATAATAATGTCAATTGACAAGATTCTCACTTGTTCTGTTAACATCTCTTCATAGGCTCATCTATGACAATTGTCTGCTATGGAATAATTTTTCTAGACACTGTGAAAATGTGTTGCTCCCATTGTTGATAAAAAGCTGATTGGCAGATAGCTAGGCAGGATTTTCAGGGCAGAGAGAATGCTGGGAAGAAGAAGGGTGAAGTCTGAGGAGCTGCTAGCAAGATGTGGAAGAAACAATGTGGGAAGTTCATAGATGAGGTAAATAGGCCTTTGGGCAGCACATAGACTAATTGAAATGGATTAATTTAAGTTGCAAGAGCTGAGTGGAGACAAGCCTAAACTATTGACTGAGCATTTATAATTAATATTAAGTCTCAGTGTGGTTATTTGTGGAACAGCTGGTGGGACAGAGAAATCCACCTACAATTGTCATAGAGACTTAGGATATATATAATAGGGTAAACTTATTTAGAGGATGTGCCAGGTCCAATGTGAGCAATGTAATCATGTGCTTAGATTTTATTGCTATAAATTATTACTTTTAGGATAGTACTATTTATTCACTATTAGAGAACAAAAACACTGATCAATATTTATGAAACTGAGAATTATTTAATAAAATACCATCATACATCCAACAGAGAAACAAAATTAACGGAGTTCACTGGACTGTTGTAGGGAACCCATAGTCATATATGGAGTTACGTCTTTTTAAAATATCACTCTACTTTTCCATGATACTTCCTGTTGCTTTAACTTTGAACTTAGCCTCGACTTCTCATGAATAATGACGATTGCACATGTTATTATTACAGCCGCAGTTGGAACACAGCAGACATGACATTATCACCCTCCCCACCACAGTTGTGTAGTTTAGCACAGTTCAACAAGCATTTGTTCCTAGACATTGTCATTTCTTTGGTTTTCATGTGTTTCCACTCACATTAGACTGCAGGCACTTGGAGGATAATCAAGTGATGATCATGTTTCTCACATCTTCCCTCCAAGTATCCACAGGGCTGAGATAAATGTGCTCAATAAATGTGCTCTGGTCCAAGGCTCAGTCCTTGGAGGTGAACAGGAGTTGTTTCAGAAGTTGTTCAGAGAGGACTGACCACGGTCATGTGTGCTCCTCACAGATATGTGGGCATCCACACAGATGGACCAAGTTTCCTAAGAATAAAATAAAAAAAAGAAGGAAAGAAAAAGGAGAGAGAGAGAGAGAGAGAGAGAGAGAGAGAGAGAGAGAGAGAGAGAGAGAGAGAGAGATGGAAGGAGGTTGAGGAGAAAATCAAGTGAATAAAAAATGGACCGTTTTAAACATAGCTTTTGAATTCAGAATTCAAAGACCAACCTGTAAAACAGATTCTGTACACATTAAATGACCAGACTTACTACTGTAAGAACACCCCTGCCTCTGTCACTATAACCCAATTCTATGAAAAGAAAAACAGAGTCGGAAAAGTCCAAGAGCTTTGGACAGAGGGAAAGTCCGGTCCTAGCGGCAGACAATGGTGGGTGAATTTGGGGTCATCTGGTCCAGCTCTCTCATTGGATTGTCCAGCAGGCTGAGACAGAGAGCAGTGTTGAGAGAGGCTGGATAATGCAGGGTGCAGGTATTCTGACCTCATGTATGTTTCTAAGCACTACAGTACAGTTTTCCACTTCTTACACCATTTCTCATTTCACAGCAAAGACTATATAGTGAATAAAAACCATTTTAAATCCATTAATATCACAGTGTTTAAAACATCCCATCTATAAATACAGGAAGACCCCAGTGCCATTTACCAGACTGGATTATGAATGTCCTTTGAGGATCCCTAGGGTCAGTTGACTTTCAGCCACATGAGGCAGCTAAAGCTGCTATTAATGGTCTATAAAGCACAAGCAGCCACATACAATGGCTGAATAATGTATAACCTCAATTGGAAAGTGAGTACTTAATAAAGTTTAATTGTGAATAATAATTTGCTAGATTTTTTACCAATGGGAGACTATCCAAATACAACTGTTTAGAGCATGATTGTTTATTTCATAAGTTTAAATAAGATTGCGACAATGATTGACATTAAGAGACCTGAGTATTTGGGTCTTACTTTTTGAAATTAGATGACTAGGTTTTTCATCCTTCCATGATAATTAACCTTGTCCAAGCTTTCAAAGAGTGTGTGTGTGTGTGTGTGTGTGTGTGTGTGTGTGTGTGTGATTCCCCATGTCCCCAGAACAAGTAGGCTTCATATATATTGTTTTATTTATGTGGTTTCTAGTATTAATGCTGGAGATTTTCCTTTATAAAACAAAAACCGAGTTCACAAAGAACAAGAGAACTACTATTTTATTTTTTTGTAATAGGTTGGTGGCTGTCTTTCAGCTTCTCCTTCTGGACATCAGCCAGTGTTGGAGATGATCTGGGGCACTTGGAAGGGAGCGTGGTGGCCTGGCACACTGTGCTTCATTTTGTTCTTGGCGTGAGATTCACTGCTTAGCCTTGTGCAAGTCATGCCCTTGTCCCTCCGGGCTCAGTTTTCTCATCAGCTGAGGAGAGTATGAGTGCTGACATTTCAAGGTTCTCTGATTCACCGGAGAATCTAGCTCATCCCAGGCAGGCAGGAGCCCACAGCCTGGATCCCAAACATCTGGATGACTCTGATGCTAATCCCCATGCCATTGTAGCCCATGTGAATTAGCCTTATAGGGAAGGAGGGTATAGTGGTGTGTTAAACAATGATGTTTTCGTAAAGAATAGGCCACTGGTTTTACAATGTATAACAGATTTGAAACTTCCTATTACCTCAAGTTTTTACTGCATCTTTCTTATATTTAGATGTGTAAGTATACATGTATAGTCTAGTATAGTAACGTGCTGTTCAGGTTTGTAGCCCAGGCCATCCTGTATAACTGGAGTTTTGTAGTAGGCCCTACCATTCAGGTCCTTTAATTTCCCCTTATGCTTATTTAGTTGTGCTGTTTGTGTGTGTATGTCTAGAGGTTAAAGGACAACTTGCAGCTCTTGGTTCTCTCCTTCCACCATGTGGGTGCTGGGGGTCAAACTCAGGTTGTCAGGCTTGGCGGCAGAACCTTTATCCACTGCCCATCTCTTCTGTCCATTAGTCTTTTCTTTCCTGCCTCGATGTCTCGGTCCTTGAGCTACCAAAGCCCTGGGAGCTCTCATTGCTTCTTTTCCTGACACCGAGGAACAGTAAATATCTCTTGCACCTTGGTAATTCTTTGAGTTGCATGATGGAGGCAGTAATAGCCAATATGGGCATACTCTCTTTTCTTAGTTACTGATTAGGGCATTACATTGTTCTCAAGGGAAAATTTAAGCAAAATTTATGGGAAGAACATGATCCTTACTTTCAAATTATGGTTCTGAGCTTCTGCTCTTTCTCCCTTTATCTACAACTGTTCTCTCCCCCCCCCCCTCTCTCTCTCTCTTCTTTCTTTCTCTTTGCTTGGTTTAATGTAGGCAATGTTTTGTTTCTCCACTTCTCAAATCCACATTTCTAAACTATTCTAAGATCTTGAGCAGTTCTCATTGACAGCTACAGAAAGGTGAAGAATTCATGGTGCACAGATAGCAGCTAATTGAGCTTTTGGATTTTGGTCTGGAAAAGGCACTTAAGAGTTATGGGGCTGTTAATATTTGAATTATGTATTTTAAATGGCAGTCTTACACTCAAGTATGATATTCAAAGGAAACAGTTTTGGTTTATAAAGTATAGTTTGGATTTGTGGACAGTGTCACATTCCTGTAATCCTAGCTACTTCGAAGATGAATATAAGACAAGCAAGAGTCTGGGGCCAGCCTGGGCTACATAGAGAGTCCTGGTCTCAAATTCATGACCTTCTGTTGATTGAGCTTCATTTTTGAGGACTGTGTTCAAAGGGTCTTCATTTAATTCATTCATGTCTTCCTACTTGTGTCTGTCATATATCTTTTGGCAGAGGTTATCCTAATAAAAACCATGAATATGAGGCAAGTTAAGGAGATTGTAGAAGAGGGATATGGGGAGATGTTGGGATAGTTAGATAGAGTCAACCCAGAGACAGAGTGGCTGAGGAGGGACTGTCTTAGCCTTCTGTGGTTGTCATAACAAAATACCAGTATCTGAGTGGCTTAAACAAGTGTTTATTTTTATATAGCTCTGGTGAATGAAGAACAATGTCAAAGTGTTGGCAGGCTTGATTCTAATGTGGTTTCTCTTCTTGGTTTAGCACACGCACAGGTGAACAGAAGCAGGGGAAGGGGAGAGAAAGGGGAGGAAAGGAGGAGGAGGAGGAGGAGGAGGAGGAGGAGGAGAGATCACTCTGCTGTGTCTCCTGCTTCTTGTAGAGATAGCAGCCCCATTAGAAAGGGGCCAATTCGCTGGGTGGTGGTGGCACATGCCCTTTAATGCCAGCACTCAGGAGGCAGAGGCAGGCGGATTTTTGTGAGTTTGAGGCCAGCCTGGTCTACAGAGCGAGATCCAGGAAAAGCACAAAGCTACACAGAGAAACTATGTCTCGAAAAACCAAAAAAAGGGGGGAGCATTCTTATTACTTCATTTAACATTAATTGCCTCCCTCAAGGATTCTGTCTACAAATACAGTTGAACAGGAGCTAGATATTCAAACCGTGCATCTGGAGGTATGCATATGAAGGTACACTACAGTCTGTAATAAAAACCTGAATGGTCAGTTTGGTCTCAGGATCTGCTTGCCCTTGAACAAATGGTTTCTCTGACTTTGTCCACCAGTTATAACCTGGATTATAACTATATGTGTTTCTGACATGGCACAAGCAAGTACAGAGAACAACTTTACCCATGGACAGACTGAACTGGGCAGCCTCCAGAGAACTCAAGAAAATCTCCAGTTTTGGAGAAATTCTGTATGAAATAGAAAACTCTACTCATTTCTTGATACCAACAAATCAGAAAGAAGACAAGGAACTGCACCATGAGTCCATCTCCATAGAATCCCACCATGAGTCCATCTCCAAGGAATCCCACCATGAGTCCATCTCCAAGGAACCCCACTATGAGTCCATCTCCACAGAATCTCACCATGAGTTCATCTCCAAGGAACCCCACCATGAGTCCATCTATATGGAACCCCACCATGAGTCCATCTCCATGGCAGAGAACATTCTAAAGAATCCACTCCAAAGTTCATCACATTGTTTTCCTCTTGATCTCTCTGGGTTTGGGACATATGTTGATTTCAAATGACTTCTTTTCATTGACACCGTGCCTTGTGGGTGACTGATCATCTCATCGGGGCTGAGTTTGGAATTTAGTAGCTCATTTCAGAAGTATGTATGGGAAATTAATGTCTCCCTTTGAATTGTTGGCAGCTAATTTATATAAATCACTGTGGACCACTAGGCATATGTGTCAAGGTCTCCTATAGTCTAGATGTTATGCTGCTACTCAGTTTTTTGACACTTCAGAGATGAAGCGGTCAATCTGTATTTGCTGGATGTTACTTTCCATATACACAGCAATGCTTTTTTGTTCTCATCTTGATTCTTAAATTAGGTGGTGAAATGCCTCTTTCTGGACAGTAAAGCCCAGCTTTCGTATTTTCTGCATATTCCTTTAGTGACCTTTCAAAGTAAACCTGTGTCTGGTGGTTCAACATTATTCTTGGGAAACACTCTCAGAAATGAAACTGTGCTTAAGTACTATTTCCTTAGTTCAATAAATATTTATTGAGTGGCTGCTTTGTGTTAGGCACCGTGCCTAATGCTGAAGGGACCAGACAGACAGACTTCTTTTTTCTCAGAGATTACTGAGAAAAAGACTCGCTATGTGGAAATAAACACTGGGCAAACAAATAAACCAAAGAAAGAGCCGACAATAGTTAGTGCTATGCAGCTAATTAAAACAGGGTGATGCGGAAGGTGGTCAGGGGACATCTTGACTGCTGAGAATACCAGCCTTGCATAAATCAAGGCACCCCACAATCAACAAGTTTCCCTCCTCTGAACAGTGCTGTGGCTTTTCTGGAACTGAAAGGACACGGTTGCTGGGACACAGAAAGTGAGGGGCATGAGTGGCGTAAACCGAGGTTAGTGATACAGCTGGAAGCCAACTTGGGAGAACTTTGGAGAAGTGGGAAGCACGGATTGTGGCGTACACACTGTGGGGACCACTCAGTGCATTTGAAACATGACTTTGTTGTGAGCCCTAATGGAGCAAGGCCAGAGGCCCCGGCTGCAGGACAAGTGGAAAAGACAGGCTGAGGGGGGAGGGGAGGATGCTCTGGACAGGGCAGGGGTCCTGAGGAATGGGTGAAAATCACAGGTTTAACTCTGTTTGAACTATGTTTGGGGAGGTGGCGCCACCTTGACCGAGTTGAGGAAGGTCAGATTGGGGGAGGGCAGGATCAGGACGCACCATCCTTTCTAGAAGTTCCTCCCCATGTCTTGCCCCCAAATTTGACACGTTTATGAATGCTCAACCTTTTATTTTTGAAGTTGACTGTTGCCAGTCAAGACTTCTAATTTCAAAAACAATTTAAACTTATTACCTAGTATCATATGCTTTACTCTCTTTGTAAACTTCAAAAATAATTTTACCCGACTACCCCTGGCTTTTCCCCCTCACCAACATGAAGTAGTGAGAGAACCCCATTAAAATTACAATCTGAATGGTATTAAGTTTATTTATTAATTTTGAGTTATTATTTTTAATACACTGTCTTCCCATTCATGAATATAAACATGATGTTTCTTTGCAGATATTTACATTTTTTATCCTTAAATAAGCATTTTTTTTTTTTTTTTGGTTTTTCGAGACAGGGTTTCTCTGTGTAGCTTTGCGCCTGTTCTGGCTCTCACTCTGTAGACCAGGCTGGCCTCGAACTCACAGAGATCCGCCTGCCTCTGCCTCCCGAGTGCTGGGATTAAAGGCGTGCACCACCACCGCCCGGCATTTATAATTTTCTTTGCATAAGTCTTGTACTTTTAATTTACTGAAGCACTTAGGCATTTGTTTCTGTTCATACATTTTCCTCCGTTAGATGATGATAGCTAAAACAGAGAAAGGCAATTTTCTTTTATCATCCTGTATTCTACAATGTCGCATATTTTCTTATTAATGCTACTGCATTTTTCCACAGATACCTTTGTTTTTCTAGCCATTCAGTTACGTTAATGAAAGAGACATTTTAATCCCGTGTTTTCTAATGTTTATATCAGCTATTGATTTTTTAATATTTATTGACACTTCTGAAATGATGCTGAGTAACGATGGTGGTGGCTAATCTTAAATTGTTTGGGCGATTCACCATCAGCAATATAAATGTGAATTTTAATGAATAGTCTTGGTTCTGTTTACGTTTACCTGTAAGGAACTGTTATCAAGATGATGAGTTTCATCAAATGAATTTTCAATATTTATTAGAGAATACTTCTTTCTGCTTGTAGGTATAATAGACTATAGTGATGAAATTCCTTAGTATGTTATAGGCTGTATTAATAAAATAATGTGGTTTCCAGAAGTAAGTATTTCTTGGTCATGTACATTAATCTTTTGGTTTATTGTTGAATCCTATTTGGTTACATTTATTAAACATTTCTATGTAGAAGTCAACTTGAACAAATATGAATATTGAAGTTAATGAAAATTAAAAATGAACAAGCATATAAAGAAGTTTTAGATTTTAAAATTTCAAATGATTTATAAATTGGACTGAGCAGATATAGAAAGCATCTTAAAGCCTTCAGACACAAAAGCATATTGAAAATGTAATCTGTGACTGTTTAGATTTTGTACTTCTCTACAAATTCCAAAATTGTTAACTTACAAGCTAATGGAATTTAAATGAATGATTCAGCATGATTAATTATTACTAAAAGTTATCTATCTGTAAAACCATTGTTATCTATCAGATAACCATTGGCTAAGTTGTAAAATTAAAATTATGTGCTCTGAATGTCAATGAAAACCTTCCATAAAATTTGGCCATGAAATATGGACTGAAGGCAGTCCTGTATCATGTCCTTTTCATCCTTAAGAATATGCAAAATATAAAAAAAAAAGCATAAGAAATTTTTTTTAAAGAATACATGTTTATAGGATCTGTCATTCATTTCTTTTTATTTTCACCTTCCATCTTTTTGTATTTCCACACCATGCTTCAAAATCTGTCTTTCCATTCCTTTCCGGACCATTGATGTGTGTCTCAAATGGGGTTCTCCTTCAGTCTGTCTACCGATTACTGCAGTGGAGATCGCAGGATGATTTTTATGTTCAGCAAACATTTCTTTGTTCTATGTTTGAATGTAAGTCCTGGTGAGGATCCGTTTCTATTTCATGCTCTGTCTACTTGAACACCACCCACTCTGCTGAGTTGGAGTTCCATAATTATGACCGATTTGTATCACCCGCAATGGCCGGCTAACTCAGGACAGTCAGCTGAGAGACTAGACTTGGTGTCTCTCTTGGAATCTTCAGCTCTGTTTGGATTTAAATGCACTCTACGGTAAAGCGTTTTGGTTTCTGATACACATGGTAAAGTTTTCTAGCCACTTTTCATTAGACTGAGACTTGTAAAGCAATTAACTAGGGACTTTGATGGAGTGGAGATTATAACACACAGGCATTTAGGGAAGAGAAGAGCTGCGTGTTGGATGGAAGGCAAAGCCTTGTGTTGAATACAGATTGAAATGGCAGGTTAGGAAGAAGAAAGAAATAACATTGACAAGGCAACAAATACTACTGTGTGAGATTTAGTTCCATGTTGAGTATTTTGTCTTGCTTTTTAGAGGCCAAGAAACTACCTTTAATGGTTTGGTTAGATGTTAGAAAGTGAATATTTTGTAATATTGTTCGGAGACAGGGCCCAGTGAAGACTGGGAAAAATGACCCTTGGAAGGCCAGATACGGGGCTCTAGGGAAGAAAGCCCATAGAGCAGGGCTCTGTTCTTACAGATTTGTCTTTGATCTTATTAGGAATCTTTTTAGCAAGTAAGACAGCACAGGAGAGGAATTTCTAAAAGGCTTTAATTGTTGACTGGCAGTGGGAGCCAGAGGGTTTGAAGTGGTCACGTCTGCATGAGGCTCTGAAGGCACTTCTGATGAAGGATAAAAGAGAGCTCAAGGGTAGGAATAAAGGCAGTCATTGCTGCTCTAGATAGCCAGGGTTCCACTGTGTCCTTGGGATATGGCCGACACTACTTTTCCACACACCTAAGATTGTATCTTCTCCCCAGCTTTGGATAAACATGCTGTTCTATACACCAGGGTTCACCCTCTCTTCCCAGCCTCTGGCTTTGCCTTGAGCTAATTCTTTCACAGAAGCTACTCCTGAGAGGCCAGAAGGTGTCCACTAAGGTACCTGATCCCCTTTGAAGATAAATGCTTGTTCACACATTCTCTTCACAGAAGAAAAAAGGTTTTCTTAGGTCATTAGGCATTGAAGAATTACCTTGATTTACTCTAAATTTTCATTCATTTGAGAGGAATTATCCATGGGCTCCTTATAGACCATCTCTAAATGTGGCATATTCAAAAAGACTGAATATGAAAATTTATGATGTTTAAGTTAAATGGTTTATGGAACTCCCACAGACCACTATAATAATGCCTTCTTGAATGAGTTTTTGGTAAGTATCCAATATTTAATTTATTTGGACAACATTCAGGGTTAAGTACAAATGTAGAAAAATTAATTTTTTTTAAAGAATAAACTAATTTGTTTATACTTTTTGGTATTGTTTAAGAAATCAGATTTACTTTGGGGTAAAATAGATATTCTGTACTTTTCATATATTCTTTAAAATATTTTTCAGTTTTGTACTTTGCTTTTAGATCTTGACTTCATTTTAGATTTGTTTTGCCTTTTACAGGTGTTAGGGTGACAATAACTACATTCCCGGTGACACCCTGACAATTGTAGTGTTCTCCATTCTCCCCGTTATTTGACATGTGTCAATCATAATCCGTATTTTACGTATGCCTAGCTCCAGTTTTGGCTCATTTTCTATTTGTGTCAATCCCACGTCATTCAAATATATACTGTCCATTTGGTAGTTGGTAAATTAGGACCCTATTTTGTCTTTTGTCTTCAAGTCTGTTTCATTTATAAAATATGGTCATATTTTCTAATATTTTTTAATTGGAGATAAAGGAAATCTTTTATTCTTAATACAATCTGACCGAGATTCAATCCATCATTCATGACTTTTTAAAACCTCATTAAGATGAGAGACTGGTACATAAGAAGGCAGTTCAAGTGGGAGACATGGCCAGTAGAACTTCCCAGTCAAAAGGCCACCTTTCCCCTTCCTCAATAGAAAACCCAGTCCCCAGAGAGTCTCCAACTATCTGGAATTAACTGGTCTGTAGCCCAGGTGAAAATTCATCTAACGGGAGATGCAGGACCATTCAACCAGGGCTGTGTGTTTCCAAACTCATGATTCCATGAATCTCCTATGTAGGTGGGAGATTGTATCACATCTTAGTTTCTCTCTTTGGCAAGCTCTGCTTTCCTCTCTTACCTTTCATCAATGTTGAATATTTGCTAACAAAGAATACTTCCTAACAAGCCCCCTTGCCTGCTCAGCTCTGTCTCAGAGGCAGCATTTGAAGAAACCCAACCTGCAATAAATGGTACTGGAAGGGCTTACATTATCAGGCTCAGTGATGGGGTGTTAGAGGTGTGCATCACTCACCTTCAACAGGTCCCAGAAACCCACACATGATGGTAAGTGAAACACAGCTATCTCTTGGCACCAAATAACAAGAATTACGATTGTTAGGACCTTCCTTAAGGAGTGGGATGTTAGTTTATACAATGACCCAGAATTTAAAATTATGAGAAAATGGTAACTATATGGATAAAGGAATTCGGTGACCAGTTATTTTGTTTTCACATATATATATATATATTTATATATATATTACAATTTATTTCTAGTTCTTGACCATATCCTACTGTATCTAATTTATAAGTTAAAATTCACAGAAATACAGGCAAAGGGAAAACATACAGGCTTCATTATAAGTTGGATAACCATTTCCAAGCTCAAATGGTGTTTTTGAAAAAGATTTCTTTTTAAAGGTTGAGAATGTGGGGCTGAAAAGAGGGCTCAGCTAGTATGAGTGTGTATTGTTTTAAAGACCCGAGTTTGACTCTAGCACCCACACTGAGTAGCTAACAACTACTTTAACCCTAGTCCTTCTGAACTCTGTGGGCACCAACACTCATGCACATATCCATGCCTCTGTGTACACGTAATACATATGATTAAAAATAAAAATAAGCCGGGCGGTGGTGGCGCACGCCTTTAATCCCAGCACTCGGGAGGCAGAGGCAGGCGGATCTTTGTGAGTTCGAGGCCAGCCTGGGCTACCAAGTGAGTTCCAGGAAAGGCGCAACACTACACAGAGAAACCTTGTCTCGAAAAACCAAAAAAAAAAAAAATAAATAAAAATAAACATTTAAAAACCGAGACTGTCGAATCACTAATGAAAAGTTAAGTGTGGCGGCCAGAAGATCTCTTTGGAAACAGGGCTGCCTCGTGCGGTAGGTAGTGGACTAGCATTGGAAGGCCGACACCGAGGCAGACAGACAGTGATGCCCTAACGTGGGTTGAACACAACTGACGTGGATATGATATGGTAGGGTAACATACAATGGAGCACAGTGGTGATACGTATTTTCTTCTGTATTTTGTACTATGTCACAAGGCTGGAGGGCCAGGTACAGGAGCCTGATTCCAGGCCCATGGAGTTTAGAATGTTACATTTGAACCCAGTGACTGACCAGATACAGTCAAGAGGGTCACTACTGAGTCTGAATCATCAAAAGAAATCCAGAAAATCAAGACTTACAAGCCAGAGGGAAGATACACACCCTACACCAACTCAAGTTCCCTTACGCAGCTTCTGGACATACGCCATTTCTTCTTTTGCATTCAAGATCCACTGAAAATCAATTGTAAAGAAGTCAAGCGAAGGTTTATTCATGTTCTGTAATTACACTGTAAAACCACGAGTTGAGAAGTATGCCTTTCACTCGAATCCGAGCAGAAAAGCATATTCTTTATTTTCTTCAAAAGAGCAGTCTACACATTCAGAGTCTGTTCCTTTCTTCCTTTTTTAAAAAGCTCTTTGGGCAGCCCTAACTGCACATGCCTTTAGAAACTGCTTTCTGAGGTGCAGTCTGGAGGTTTATTTTAGATGTGACCACCTGTGGGAAGTGCAGGGGTTATATCCAAAGCGGTTCTTTCATTTGTCTTTGTGGGAGAGAGGTTGCTTCCATCAAAATGACATCACGTTTGTGGGGCACCTGTGAACCCGGCAGAAGTTGGCTCCTGTACAAAAGGCTTTGTTTTCCTTCCCTTTGCTGTGGTTGTTAACTTGATTTCTTCTTTCCATAAATTTTTTAATTGGTTTAATAAAATATACAACAAGCTGTGAATGCCTCCTTTCTATCCGTTCCACTGTGCACGCTTACATAGTGAAAGAGAGCTAACCCCAAATTACATTTTGTTACAAAAAGAAAATTTAAGGTTTCAGAGAAGCTAGGAAATATTTCAAAGAAGAGAAAATTAAAGGCAGTGAGGGTTTCTTTGATAATAACTCTCAACTCTACATTAGTTGCTCTTGCATGAAACCTCCCCAGGCATTCTGTAGGCAATGAAGAAGGTATACCACTCTTTATTATCTCTGAAGCATGTGAACTTTTATTGCCAGAGGTGTTAAGCTAATTTTTTAAAGGGCAAAAGTAGGAGACGGCGTTTTATAATAACTATTGCTGTGCCTGAGGGTAGCCAGACAGATGGGGATTGCTCCGTGTTGGTGCAAGGTTATAGTCTTTTCCAAGAAAGGCTTAATTTTTCTTTTGGTAGGTATTCTCATTGAATGATTAGAGACAGGGTACGGGATTTTAAAGTTTCAGATCACTTATATGGCCAAGTTTATCACTCATCCTTCAGAAGACTTCAGGGTAAGATTTAATTATTAAGAGGTAAAACCTCTGGTTTCTGAGTCATAATTCTTCTTCTTGCTCCCTCCTCCCTTCTCTCCACATCCTCTCTCTTTCAGTGTCTTTTCACCTAGCAAGAATGTACTTTTGTGTATAGGATGGGAGTCTAAGGCACCTCTACCCCACAAGGGCATTTCCTAGTACACCTGGTGTCTTGGCTTCTAAATGGGACGACACAGTTTTCTAGGTCGTGGTAGATGGAGATACAGGTCAAGATGTTACGAAAGGGAAGTGTCCATGAAAACGGAAGGAAACAAACATGTGAAGTCAAGGGAATGACCAAGAACATGGAGAAGGGAGCGTGACAAAGACGAAAGCTGAGCCGTTGAAGGCAAGGAAGCTGGGGGCGGGGGTGGAGTACGAAGTGTTCTGCATGTAGAGCACTCGGGAGAAAATAAAACCTGTGTTTTGAGGCTTGATCTTCTGCCATTGACTGCTACTTCATGCCCCACATAAGGTATATCTATTTATGAAAAGTAAACCCCTGTCAACTATGTGGTTGAGGCCGGGATGATTTAGAGAAGACATGTGTGAAACAGAAATGGAATTGAATTCTGATTTTGTGGGTCTACAACTTATCATACAATCTGAGGGTTTGGTTTTAAGAAAGATGGTTTTCAATCTAACAAGTTGATATGAGAATGAATATTCATTTATCATGAAAAATAAACATTTTGAAATATGATGGGTTCCGCAATACTGTAAAATCCAGAACGGTTAACATTGAACAATGTATAATATAATATGTATATTAATCAACTTTCTGATGTCTATAAGAACGTGGGTACTATGGGGGAGGCAATTACGTGAGGTCAGTAATGGTCAGGAGGATAAGTCCCTTTGGCTGCATTAGTGGCATCATAAGAAAAGGAAGGACAGCTGTTGGTTATTGCCGAGATATACGTGCCACTACTATACCTATGGGAATGCCTTGGCATGCTGGCTATCGTATTCTGTAGGCATCACAGCTGGGTAAGGCTATTCTCTCTGATGGCTTTTGTCTCTCTGGAGTTACATCTTCCTGTACTACAAAAACTAGTCCTTAGTGAGAGGCTTTTGGATCATATCCAGTTTGCTTTTTCTGAGTCCTGTGTCTAACGTATGTGGTGTCTCCAGGGAGGCAACCAAGGGAAACAGCCATAGCCTATATTGTTTTAGGAGTTGCTTGTAGTCAACTGAACACCAGTTTTTTCATGCTTGGTGTTGGTTTTCTTGTTGTTTTGTTAGATAGTCTATGGCAATTCATGCTTGGCACTGTAAAAGTAGCCAACTACCCATGGCTAATGAGGTCATGGATCTTAGAGGAGAAGCTATTACTGCTACTTTCCTAAAGCAATGTAATGCCTAACTGCATTATAAATACTTGTCATTATACCCACAGATAAGTGTAGTTCTTAGCCCTCATCAAAGAATCTCCCTTTTTCCAGCATGTAATGGAGACCATTACAGAAAGCCACAGCTGTCAGAAGGCAGAGAACAACTGACAATGGGGTGCCCAGCTCCCACTGACACACCTGTAACACAATTCCTATGTCTAAGGCTCAGAGAACATCTCATAAGAAGGGCAGAAAGATCGCAGTAGCCAGAGGACCGAGATATGTGCCGTGAGATTGGATCTTTTGTATATGACAGGGCAGTTGCACAAATAAAATATCAGCACTATGGCTGCCTATATCAAGAACACCAGTTGATGTGCCAGCATGGATGGGAGAAAGTTCACAAGACCTCAAGGCTAGAAGAGCAACAGCGTAATTAGCAATTGCTGAGAAAGGGAGAATTATTTTCCCCAAGGACAAGCCCTCCATTTGGTTATCCAATATCAAATGGTCATCCAAATGTACATATATGAACAATGCTAAATGGTTTCAGAAGGCTGTATTTATATATTTACTCATAAACAATTTGAAAGGTAATGGGTTCCACAAAGATTGCAAAATCCAGACTGGTTGTAGTATGTGTATTAATGAACTGTTTGACATACTTCTGTAACATTTTGTTAGTCTGTATTTTTATTGTATGCATTTAATTGCATTTTGATGTAGTTATTTTATATGTGAGGAATGTAAAGTATAATATGTATGTGATATGGTATATCAATAATAGTTAAAGGAAAAGAAGACCATCAATTTAAGATGAAGTGAGGGGACATGGCAGGGGTTGGAGAGAGGAGACGAACGGGGTAAATGATGTAAATTCAGTAAACATACAAGAAATTTATAAAATAAATTTAATTTAAAAATGGAGAGGAATGAAGACCTATGCGTGTGCTTGCCCCGTGACCTCATGTAATGCCCTCTACCAAGTTATATGCAGCAGGATGGTTGTTATAAAATGATTGTAAGATGCTTGCACTGTCTTTCTGTGGATCTCTAACCCCCACAGTTGTGAGCCAAATAAGCTTCTGTTCTTTACAAATTGCCTACTTCCAGGAATTTTGTGGTAGTAACAAGATGTACTCTCGTGTGATGTTTTTTTTTTTCCCATGGGGAAACATAAAAAACGACTATTCACCACAAAAGAGTGGCAAACTAATAACAGACCAAAGAAATGGTTTTCCCTGTCTAGTTTGGTGAACTGATGGATATGCTGGGGCCCCTAAAAGGAACGTAATGACTCTTTGCTAGCTGTTCTCTGAAAAGTCTGGATTGAGTATGGGTGATGACATAGAAATTGTGTAGCTGGAGCTTCCTGCTCAACCTGCAATCAATGGCACCAGTCTGTCCCCCAGAACACTGTCACTGCATGTACAACCATGGGAAGGTCTCTTGTGTCTTACAAGTTTGGTTAACTGCTGTAGGTCAGTGAATGCCACACTCTCCAGTGCACCATCTTTCCCATGCAAGCCACACCACCAGGAGTGAATGTTTTAGTCCCTAGGAGATAGCTATATTACATAGACAAAGATACAGTTTGAGTGTGACATCTTATCGCCCATCCTCAGACAAAGATTTGTGTAATAAAATCAAGGATTTATGTAAATCCAGAATTTATATCAAATCCTGTTGTTCTAAGACCAACAGTCCAAGACAGATTACATGACTAGCTTCCCTTAGTCATAAGCTTGTATGTAGCCAACTGTGGCACTTCTCAGCCTCCATAATTATATGAGCCAGTTCTTTGTAATAATCAATCTTGATTTTTGACTGAAACCTAAAATCCACATGCTCCACACACTTTAACATATCTATAGGTTGTGGCAGCCAGGGAATGGATACATTCTAAGGCATTGTGTCTACCATACACTGCTAAAGAAATTGCTTAAGAATATTATGGCTCTGTCTTGCCTCTGATTGGAGCAGATAAAGTAATGCTTAAGGGTCCAATTAGCAATGCTTTGAGGATTCTTCAACATCTCCTACCCAGTGTTCATTACTGAGTGAAGCATGGAGGTGTCACTAACAGGATGAAACCCGCCACGGTGGAGCTAGAACAGGAGTTTTCAAACTTCCTAATGCTGTGACGCTTTAATACAGCTCCTCATGCTGTGGTGACCCCAACCATCAAATTATTTTCATTGCTACTTCATAACTGTAATTTTGCTGCTGTTATTAATTGTAATATAAGTATCAGATATGAGACCTCCATGGGAACCACTCTGCTAAAGTTTCATATAAACAAAAGTTCTAGTTACAGAATCTATCAACTCCCACTCCCCACCCCCCAAGATGAATACTGTGATGTTTTAGAATGTCTTAGGTTCTGCCACAGGAAAAGATCATATTAGAAGATAGTTCTCGTCAACAAATGTTCCAGCAAGTCCCTGAGGGAGGCTCAAACTGTATAGTCACACTTCTCTTTGTAGGACGAGAGAAAGACATCTGCCCCACTGAGTTCATGTTGATGCTTACTCTTTGGGGACTTAGAGCTTCTTTACAAGTTACAGCTTCATCTGAAGCTTGAGGAAAATATTCATTTAATCTAATAGAAGATGGGCAGTCTGTGGGTACCTTTCCATACATTCTTAACTGACCACCTCTAGACTGTTCATTCTCCTCAAGGCAACTGACTGCTTCCTATTAAATTTTACTGATGGGAACACAGATCATTTTATACTGTATACATTGAAGTATTCAAAACATTGTAACAGGCAGTATAAAATCAAGAGTGAAACTTTTAAAGTTCACCACTGACAAAGACAAAAGAATTTGAGTCCTGTGAAGTCAAATTGCTTTGTTCAGTGTAGGTGCAATGTATTAAAATATTATATACATTAAATGGAAGCTGGCTGGTACTTATGGGATTTTAACACTGCTTTTCTTTGGGTAGACCTTGAATGTAGAAATTATCTCTGAAACTTCAATTATATCAGTGTTGGGAATTATTTTTATTGACAATAGGGTCTTCCCTCATATAATACATCTACCACAATTTCCCCTCCCTCCACTCCTCCCAGTTCCCCTCCCCCCAGTCCTCCCAGTTCCCCTCCCCCATCTCCTCTCCCCCTGAGATCCACTCCCCCTTTATTTCCCTTCAGAAAGGAGGCAGTCTCCAAGACACAGTAACCAAACACAACAAAACAAGATACAATAAGAAAGCAAAAGCCCTCATGTCAAGGCTGGACAAGGCAACCTGATAGGAGGAAAAGGGTTCCAAGAGCAGGCAAAAGAGTCAGAGACATACAGGCTCCCACTGTTAGGAGTCCCACAAGAACACCAGCTAACACATATACAGAGGTCATGGTACAGACCCCTGCTGGCCCTGTGCTTGCTGCTTCCATCTGAGAGCACATGTGAGCCCTGCTTAGTTGACTCAGTGGGCCATGTTCTCCTGGCATCCTCCACTCCCTCTGACTCTATAGTCTTTCTGCATCCTCATCTGCAGGGTTCCCTCAGCTCAGAGGGGAGGGACTCGATGAAGGAGACCTCCAATTTAGACTCTGTGTTTACATAATGTCTTACTGTGAGGCTCTGCACATGTGCTCATTTGAATGTTGGGAATCTTAAGGGGACTTTATACAAAGCATTCTTGGAACAAATCAAAGTTTCAAACACAAGAGGACAATGAATGTAAGATTATTTAAGAAGTTAGATAGTACTTCTTCCTACACACAGTACATGGAAAGCAGTTAGGTTGTGAGCTTCAGGAGGACACAGCCAGCTTCTGAGTCAGAGAAGTGTTAAGTAGGGAAACCAGCTTGTACTGTTTGTATCTCGTTTCTTTCTATGAACAATTAGAGAGCGTTATCACAGATGGCTGCTGTGAGATCAATTCTTTACATGTTCATGCAGAATAGTTTGTATTAGCTATTTTCATTCTATATATATATTAGGTTGAAGGAAGTGGCCATCTTGATAGGAAAGTAAGCATACTAATATTATTGCCCTACACTCTTCACAAATCAGAGAATTTATCTCCCTTTACAATTATGCCACAGCAGGCATGGACCAGGCATGTCTCAGCCATGAAGAGAAGACTCAGGTGAGCTTTGTATGAGAAACTTGGGGTAGAACTTCCATTGCAGGATGCTTGCTCTCAAAAAAGAAAGAAAGATGCTACACTGGGCATTGCTTGTCCTGTATCTTTACAGATGAGGTGAGTTAATCTTCCTTCTCTGTGATATGTGGATAATGGTGAGAGGGTTCCAGATGTGTTGGGGAAAAACACTTCATCATGGAAGAGTGCTTCAGAAGGGTGGAACAAATATAATTCTCATAACAAATGATCTTACCCACAGAATACTGCTTGGTCCCTTTCAATCCAAAGTGGCAGAAAACCAATTTTGACACATGTATAAAACAGAGCTTTACACTCCTTCATGGAAAGGGTCCAGGAAGCAAGCTTCGGTCATGAACTTGCAGGTGTTTAAAAACTATATCTTTCTCTGCTTCTTCTGCATCCCTGCTGGTCATTGTTTAAACACATTTTCTCCCATTGAAGACAAAATATATCAGCAAAGCCAAAGATAATGCTAATAACAGGTGTTCTAGGCCCTTGACCTAAAAATCAAGGCTCCCCCCATCTATGAGCAAACACTCTGAGAAGTTAGCTGTTTCTGTTGGTCAGCTACTTGACTCCCTGCCTCTGACCCAATTCCTTGGCCATGTCAGTGATACAACTAGGTCACCAACCATCCTCCCATAGTCAGAGAATAGGGTTTTGTGATTGGTAGTATCATGTGAGTCATGTTAGATGGGAGACACTTCCACTTTGCTACGGTTCATGGAGGATCATTTCCATAATATCTCATACAACACTGAAAGAAGGTCTGAATGAGAAAGGAGTGAATAATGCTTGGCAATCCCTCACTCTCCCAAACTTTTTGACATTTAAGTTAATTATTGTATGCCTTTTAAAACCATACAATATATTTTAAAACCTATTTCTCTGACTCTTAATAAATAGCTACAATTAAGGCTTTAGGGGAGATCTGTGGAAATAAAGAATAAACTCTTTCAAATATAGCTTATAGTGACCAATTAATACTTAGGGGCATCACTGAGTTCCTGGAAATCTCCTAAGTCAAGGGAACTATTTGGCCAGATAAAAAGTCCAAAGAGGCCAATGTAGTTGGGTCATAATGGAAAGAGTGCAGCCGTGTAAACATTGGCAACTAAGTGGAGACTATTAAAACAGCTATCCAGACTAGGAGAACCAGGGGGCTAGTAAAACGAAACACGTTTGTTCTTTCATGAACTTTTTGGATTTGTTCATATGTGAATTCCACTAGATTCTCCATGGACTTCCAGCTAAATCGCGTATTTTTGTAACATGTTTTGTCATGGATAAAAACAACATTCAACCTATGAATTGATAATCAATAAATCGCCAGGCATGAGTTAAATCATTTCTTACAAATGCAAAGGACACATTTTCATTTGTCGATTTACATACAGGAACAGACGCTTACATTTAGAAGGCCTGGTCAGACGGTTAATGTGGTAACATGGTTTTATGCTGTGTGAGTGCCAGGGAGGGAGAGTTAGCAATGAGGGAAGAAAGCTGGGCCCTTGCTTCAGGGGACCTCTCCTTTTAAAATGGCGTCTCCAACTGAGTGAGGTGATCCTAGGAGCACAGGATTTTTTTTTCTTGCTTCCCGTGTATATATTCATGAGTTCTCAGTGGTGTTTCTTGAGTAATAGAGAAAGCTCAGGCAGAAAGAGGAGGTATACTACCATGAAGGCCATGGAAAGGTCCTCTTCACTTCACTGTTGAAATTAGTCAAGCCCAGCACTCTCTGGGCCAGCACATCAGAACAGAGAAGGACAAATCTCCAGAATGTGGAAGTGGTGCTCATGTGATGTGCTGTCTACCAAGGTGTATTTCCAGTGAATTTCCCTTCAGCCAGCATCTTGTCTCCTGACTTGCCAGCCACCACATGCACTCTCTTCCTTACCACAGATGGATTTGTCAGGAGTTATCATCATTGACCTTTTCCTTAGGTTCTCACAATCTGCTTAGAGTTCTAGGTATCTGGTTACATACTGTTCTGGTTTCAATGAAGGTGTTTTTTAATGTGAGTTACCTTTCCATTAAGAGACTATGTGGTCCCATCCAACCAATGAGCAAAAGGTTGACTTCCCACAGCACCACCCAAGCAAGAGGGAATTCCCTAGCAGCTGCTCTGGGTTTCATTTGCAACATTCCCCTTCCCAGTTCTCCAGCTAACTGTCTTTGGATTCCAATTCAGCTCCTTTCTGTTTCAGACTTTGGCCTTCCCCATTGGATTTTGAGCTTGCCAAACTTCCACAACTGTGTATATGTGCCAACTCCCTTAAAAGTTCCCTACTCCCATATTTATATATTATACAAAATCTCCTTTTATATACAAATGTATTTTTAGGATCACATCACATGGCTTCATATAATAGTACTCTTGAAAGTTTTGCAGTTTCTCTAGCAGAATGATTTGCTGTGTTTGCTTTACATGCTTAGCTGTTGTACACACACGCTGTTGAAGACTGTCCAAAAGACTTTGTCATTGTGGGTCAAGAGAGAAGCCGATACTAACTAGGAGTTATGAATGTAGAAGAGGGTAGAGTGACATTAGTTTATCAAAAGTCATTTCTGTAGTGTTTTGGCTACTTTTGCTCCTTTGTAGACAAAGTCCCAACTGTAACCACAGGGATTCAGACAGG
>CABHPH010145444.1:23044-49629 GCA_902168325.1 Peromyscus nudipes | reverse complement strand
CACACACACACACACACACACACACACACACACAATCCAGCCTCTCTAACAACAATTCACTCATAGTAACCAATTAAGCCTTTCCCTAAAACTGAAAGTAATGTGTGCATATGTTTTAGCTGAAAAAAAAAACATTTATAGAGGTCTATTTTATGACAGCTCTGACCGGATGAAGCTTAGGTGCAAGGTTAATAAACACAGGTGTGCCAGAACTATTTTCTGAACCAGTGAGTAAGTGAATGATTTTATTATAATATGCTCAGTCATACAGGAGCAGAAATAAGAAGCCTGTTTACAAACCAGGACCTCAGATGTTTCCTGCACATATGAACACTGAGCTAAACCCTGGAAAAGAGAAAAGGTCAGTCAGATAAAAAATGGAAAGATTTTTTCCATTTTTCCATTTTTGTGCTAGACATTCTGAAGAGCAAGAGCTTCATGTGAGGATGAATAGTCACTAGAGTACCCAAGGGAGGACTACAGACTCACACAGATGTATATGAGCATGTATAATGGATATATACAAATAATTAAGAAATCAAGACTAGTCCCCAAAGCATCAGATCTTCATATTTAAACCATTCAGATTTAGATTACTTTCAAGTACATCCTGGTGAATACTCCCGTGGATGGGTTTTACTGAGGTCTTACTTCCCTTTCGCACAGGGATGGAGACATGGGGTCTGGCCTGTTAACAGTAGCTGCCTCACTAATGGTAAGGGAATTCAAAGGAGCCAGAAGAAATAGATAACCTTCAGCCAAGAACCTCCCTCGGCTTCAGGACCAGCTCTTGAAAAGGTCAGAGAAAATAGGGCCAGGAGGGATAAATCTGAATGACATGGATTGTCTTTCTGACACCTAGGTGACCCCCAAAAAATGTCTGATATTGAGAATTCCTCATAAAGTGTCTTGCTTTTCCTCTTAGCTTCATGTACACCAGTGGGGGCAGGAGATTTCCTTGGAATTTTTGTGAGGAATTATAAATTCCCCACAATGACTTCCATATCCTCATATCCATATACGTAAAAGGGAAAGATCCAGTTTCTCCTTTTTCTCCCCATGGCCTATATTTTGCTTCTCAAAAAAATGCAGAATTTAGTAATTAAATGGAATGGCAGTGTTTAGGGAGACAGAGTTAGTTACCTGTATCATCTCTTTAAGTCATGAAGTTGTTTCATCAAGAAAGAAACCAAACTTTTAAGGTTTTTTGGGGTTTTTTTTGTTTGTGTGTGTGTGTGTGTGTGTGTGTTCATGTGCACTTATATCTGAATAAGTGTGCAAGTAGAAGACAACATCTAGTGTTGTTCCTCAAGTACCATCCACCTTTTTGTTTTTGAGGCATGGTCTCTCACCTGCTTGAAACTTAGCAAGAAGGCAAGGGATCCACTGGTCTCCCCACTTCCCTGCTGGAATTACAAGATACCACACTCAGATTTTTTTTTTTAACATGTGTTCTGGGGATCAATTGCAGGTACTTTTGCTTGCTCAGCAAACACTCTTGAGAGGGTTGAGGGAACCATCTCAACCCTCCCCCACAAGCTCTTAAGTTCCTTACTAGGGCTCCCGTATTAAAGGTGTTTTCCTTGAAGTACTGTGAAAACATCAAATGGTTCCAAAGAAAACTGATTTCATTCTGAACCCCAGTTCAGACTTGGAGGGCTTCTTTATCAATAAGATGTTCTAGAGTCTCTGGTGGAATGGAACCTGTGTCCCTTGGTTGGAAGTACAGAGACCGATGTTTCTTTCTCTGTCTGGATGCCATCTTGAACTGAGGATCCTCTACGGACATGACCCAGATGGCTAGGGTCACCAGTCAGTCCGGCAGAGATCAAAGCAGCTCTCCTTCAGAGCCCTCAGTTCCTCAGCCCATCCTTTCAAACAACAGCTTTCTGTGCCAGGGCAGAGGGAGAAGAGGCCAGGAGTGGGCAGGGTCGGGGGTGGCTACTCACTTCCTGCCAAGAGGACATGAAAGCAACTCAAGAACGTTCAACAGCCTGTTTACCCTTAGACTTTTCAACCACAGTTAGCATCTCCAATCACAAAATAGTAATATATTGCTTAGATGTTTTGGTAGAGCATTTTTCAAAAGCTAACTCAAGAGTGTTGGAACTACCTTAAACAAAACCAGTAGAGGAATTAAAAACCTAATTTCTACAAAAAAAAAAAAAGAAATTTTAAATCCTTTATTAAACCAATTGAAAATAATTTCTTAGTTAATATGTTTTCATTATTTTTTATTGAAATTGATTTTTATACAATATATTCTGTTATGATTTCCCTGCCCTCACCTCCTCCCAGATCCTCCCTACCTCCCCATGTAGGGTAGAAGAGTCAGCCAAAGAAATATATCCTGACCCTGAAACCAGAACCAAAAGCTTAAAAAGGGCCAGTGAAAGAAACACACTTTGGCCCTCACCAACTCAGGACAAAAACCAACCAATCCCTGAGCAGGAAAACCAACCAATCCCTAAGCACAAAATCCAGCCAATCTCTGAGCTTGTCCAAACTCAGGGATTGAAATCCAACCAATTCCCACCCCGGAAATCTTCACCCTAGAGAAATTCTGCCCCTAAGAAGCCTTTTAAGTCCTGTACCTGTTCAGTTGGGAGCTGCCTTTTTCCACCTTGGCAGAGGTAGCCACCCTCCTGGATTTTTCCCTCCCAATAAATCTCTTGAATGAGGTTTGGGTGAAGACCTTCTTTGATGAAATGGAGTGCAGCAGAGAAGTAACAACTTTTGCCAAGAGTCAGAGAAGTAACAACTCTTGCCAGAGTCAATGCAGAATGGAGGAGGACTGTAACACTTTTTGCTGGGGAACCTTCCGCCAGTGGAGCAGAGTTGTTGCATTGGGGAAACCTTCCCCTGGAACAGCGCTGTAAGCTGACAAGTTTATGGTGATTTTGTGGTATTCTTTGGCTCCCAACTGCCAGGATCCCTTCCGTCTGAGCTGCACTGCTTACACCCCTTCATCCATCTCCATGTCTTCTTTCTCTCTCTTTAGAAAACAAACAGTAAAGAAGGAAAAACAAAAAGTGTAAGAAACACATACACACACAGAAAGAGACTCATGCCCCCACAGAAAACCCAGAATAACACAAAATCATTTCTGTGAGCACAATGGAGACTGGCTGTGTCCCATCATGGTTCAGGTGGATGCGCCTCCTATTTCCCAGATCAGAAGTTTTACAGCTCCTCCCAACCCCAAAGCAAGCCCTGTGTTATAGACTCTCAATTTCACTTTCTCCCACTTCTCCTGGGAACATTTCTTATTCCATCCTCATCCCACTACCCGTATATCTACACAGATGCTCAAATCATATCAATGTTTTCTCTTAGCCATAAGCTATTCATCTCTTTTCTTTGGAATCTACCCCCTCCCTCCACTTCATTAATCCCAATTTAGTCCTTGAAATTTGGCTTCAAACTCTGTAACTGTATACAGACTAAATCATTCTTTTCTCAAAGATGCTAACATCTTAATAATCAGACTCACCAGCCTCTTCTAGTACTCCACCCCAGCAGCCTGCCTTCCTACTTCAAAGGATCATCATCTTATTCTCGGGTTCTTCTTTGTGCTGTTTCCTGCCTCCTGTCTGACTCTGATGTTCCCTTTTCTCCCCGTCCCTCTTGAGGGCTCTATTTTCCTTTCTTGTCCTAATACCTAAGATACTATGCCTTGATCTACCAGCGGGCTTATCATCCTGGGTCTTGTTCCTTAGAAGATTCTTTAAAAGCAAAAGGTCCCTAAACACATTAGTTCTGACTCAAGCTCTAGGTCCACATTTCTACCATCTGCTGGAGACCTCTAACTACATACATCACAAATACAAACTTCATATCAAGCTATTCCTCTCCTGGACACCAGGAGGAAAGTCTAGAGATCATCTTCAGTTATCTCCTCCTTCCCAACTCCTGCAATGTGTACAGTGTCCTGTGTGTTCTTGTACATTTCCAGTATCACAATTGTTCCAAAAAGCCAAGTAATGGTACCTCATAGTCAGTGTCCTTCCTGACCTCCAACAAACCGTGTGTAATGCTTCCAAAGTAACCCCTGAAAATACTGTTCTTTATGGTGTCACTTCTGTGGATGTTGGGCTTGTGTGCCTCTCCATGTTCAGGGGTCAGGTGACTGTCAGGGATTTAGAATGACCTTGGAACATCTCCATTGTCTGTCACACATCTGCAGAAAATTAACCCATGACAAGAAAGAAATGAAGAAGGAGAAAAAAGAATGCAACCAGCCATGGAAGTGGGCTAAGGAAATTCATGTGCTTTTCAAGCCCCTGCCTTTATCATGCTTGGTAACAGTCTGTGAGCCAAAGCAGGTGGAAGAGATGAGCTCTGAGTCAACTCAGGAGGGAACTACCCAGGTACAGCACAGAGGCCACAGGAACAAAGAGAGGTCACTAATACAACCTTCTACGTATTGTCCTAAAAGGTGTTTGAATTTTTGTACTTATACACATCATCATTCTTTTTTATCACTGTTGGTGTTGGCCTTATAGGACTAAAAATGAAAATCAGATCTGGTGTAACATAGGCTGTCCTCAGACTTGCTATGGAGTTGAGACTGGCCTTGAATTCCTGATGCTCTTGGATGTCTCTCCCAAGTTCTGGAATTATAAGCATGCAGCAACTGTCATGTCGTTACTGATTAGGAACTTTAGAGTATAGTAATTGCATTTTATTGTTGCTATATCCCCTACAGCCATTAGCCAAAAAAAATACACAAAGTAGACACTAGCAAATTGTATAGCATATCTCTAAATCCCTCACTTATAAATTATTATATATATTATGCATATTGTATTAATAATTCATTATATGTACAGAAGCTCTGCATTTTCTAAATCCTTTTCAAGTATACTTATATACTAAATGTATATAAATATATATTTTGCACAGCAGATACTAAACCATAATAAATATTTTTATGTTTAAATGTAAGAAAAATTATTTTGCACAGCAGATACTAAACATATTTCTATAGATTTTCTAAACACATATTCCAATATGTTTAGTATCTACTGTGCAAAATAGTATTTCTTACTCACTGCATAAACACCCCTTCTTTAAGCTCGGTCAAGTTAATTCTCATGTCCAAAAGAATGGTAAAAATAATTTTCTCCCACAAAATTTTGCTCATTTCAGACTGGTCCTTGTTCTTCCCCAAAAGGGATTTCAAATTTGTCTGACTTTCTTCTCTGTCCTCTCCTCTGAGTCCTTATCACCTAAGGAGGAGCAATCAGAACTGCCCTTGGGGTCTCAGGGGTAATGCTGTGGCCTGGTTTGATCCTAAATGTCATCACAGACCCAGGCATCAAGTGGGTAAGTTAAACCAAGACAGCTTGTCACTGAACTCTGTCCACCACACTGCCTGCTCCTCTGTTCTGTGTGTATCATCTCCCCCTATGCTCTCTCCCCACCCAGGCTTCTCACCTAGATACCCCTCTCAGGGAGGTGGCCTATCTAGGATCACCAAGGAGTCCCCTTTGACTCTTCTTCCTTTCGAACTCCACATTGGTCCAGCAGCAATTCATATCAAAACCCACCCAACATCTCAACATCTCATCTTTGTTGCTGCGCTGACCGTCCTGGTCCAGACCAACATTGTTTTACATTTGCACTATGAGAGTAGCTTCCTACACATTCTCCTCCGTCTTGTCTTCTGCACTATAACCCAAATACAAACCTATCAAAAAGCTGCTCAGATTCCTCAGTGGACTCCTCTGACTCAGATTAGAAGTCAAGTTCTCACAGTAATCTACCAGGACCAACATGATGCTCCCCCACCCCCATACCATCACCTATTGACACCTTCTTGGTTCCCTTGGATGCAGACACAATGGTCCACTTGTTGCTCTTCACATTATGCTGCCCCCTTGGTTCCTTACCTTGGATGCCCTTCTGACTAGCATATACTTGTCACACACACACACACACACACACACACACACACACACGACTCACCAGTTTTCTGTTCGAATGCCATCTTATCAGAAGTCCTTCTCTAACTACTCATTATGAACTAACACTATTTCCCCATCTCATCACTCTGTTTCCTTCCTCTTGGACATCATATATTAATTTATGTATGTGGTGGTATTGTGTTCCCCAAAATATTGTGCACCCTAATAAACTTATCTGGGGCCAGAGACAGAACAGCCACTAGACACTTAGGATAGGCAGTGGTAGCACATGCCTTTAATCCTAGCATTCCAGAGGCAGAAATCCAGCTGTTCAAGGATACAGCCAAGCATGGTTACTCATGCCTTTAATCCCAGAAAGCAAGCCTTCAATCCCAGAGAGTGATGGTAGAAAACAGAAAGGTATATAAGACATGAGGACCAGAAACTAGAAGCATTTGGATGGTTAAGCTTTTAGGTTTTGAGCAGCACAGTTCAGCTGAGAGTCATTGGGATGAGGACACAGGGGCTTCGAGTCTGAGGAAACAAGATCAGCTGAGAAACTGGCAAAGTGAGGTTAGCTGTGGCTTGTTCTGTCTCTCTGATCTTCCAGTGTTCACCCCAATAACTGGCCTCAGGTTTGATTTTATTAATAAGACCTAAGATTCGTGCTACATATGTACTTATCATTTGTCCCTCCTACTAAATTTTAAGTGGATGGCCACAGGAATGTATCTGTCTTACGGTTTTATTCTCAGAGACTAGAATAGCCTCGGTGTACAACATGTGGCTAGCAAACACTTGGATCAGGTAGCTATGGCCTAGTCACACTTGTACGCACGCATTAGCACAGGCTCACTTGATGAAATGTGTGGGTTTTATTCTTTCCTTTTCTCTAGTTCATTCCTCAAAGCTACTTAGGATTTACGTCTGCCTATAACATTAAGAATCTTGAGGAGTATGAATTCGGTAGTATTTTAAAGAGATCAGTTTTAGGTATTGGCTGTTAAGGAGAAAAGCGAGAGAGTTTCCATCCTGGTTCCTAAATGAACCATAAATAAATGTGCATAAGAAAAAGATAAATTTGCCTATTCTCGCTGGGGCCCTTTGCATATGTCTAAGTGTCTGGTGGTAACACCACACACTTCTCTAACTGTAAGGAAGCACACACCCATCTGGCCTCTCAATACCAAACAGGTACCAACTTTTAAGTATATATATCTAACACTGTTTTCTGCATACCTTCTAAATCATCGCACTATGAAGATAGACTGGAGCTCTTGGCCGAGTCTGAGTGTCACTCACTAGAAGAGCATTATCACCCCACAAAGAGAAGGGCAAAGTCATCTTCCAAAGGCCACCATAAGGCCTCCGGTTGGACCAGCACCGTGTATTTCAACTTTTTTTCCATCCTGCCCTTCTTTTTATTGTGATTTATATTTACGTATGAATCGATGGTTTTCAAACAGTGTGTTATTACACCTATTACAGTAGCGCATGGCATTCTCCTTGGTTAACAAAATAAAATGAGTCTACATACTGTTACGAGGAAGTGTGTCAATTTACCTTGCAACAAACAAAACAGCAGGCCGACAAACAAGGAACTATTGCATGTTTTCTGAAACGTGCGAATCTATTCGACATCGAGGCAAAGGGAATACCTTTACCAATACCTTTACCTTGTCGTCAAACCTAGACTGGGCTCTGAAAGACAGGTACGTGCTACGCTCTTACTGGACTTACTTCTACTAACACCCTGAGATGATTCATCTTAACAGAGATGATGGTGTCATTTTGATTTCCAGCCTCTAACAGGAAGCTATGGGCTCTAGTGGAAGACGTAGGGAGTGGATAGAAATGGTTATTTGAGGATACAGAGGAGTCTTCACGCAAGGATGGGTCCTGCATCCCAGAGGCAATTTTCAAAGATGAGTAGTCAAAGAAACTTAGAGCAACCCTACATCAGATGTCTCCATTAGAGAACTACACAAGCTTGGAAATTCCCCTTAGTTGGTGTTTTGAATCCCTTAGAACGCCTGTACAAAAGAGCATGACATCAATGCTTGGGATTTCTAAGTGTCCCTAAGCCCTCTACTCTTTCAATTATGGTAACATTGTTCTCTTTCCTCTGAAGGTTTCTGTCAGAACCAATGAATAACGCCAAGGTTTCTTAAAGATGTTTTGCTTCATGTATTTTCTAAAAAAAAAATAGATGTGGGTTTCCTGTCTCTTTCAATCAAATTCACTCAAAATAACAGCACTTGCCAGGCCTGGAGGTTGTGGGGAAGGAAGAAGGGAGACAAGGAAGAAGGTACCATTGTGAATTGTTCCCCGCAGCTGATATTTCTCCATAACAATTGTGCGTGCAAAACAAAAGGTCGCTTCAGAAAACCAGCAGCAGACTCAGAGAAGTCAGCAGAAAGAGAGAGTTAGAATGAGTTTAGACACTTGAATTTGCTTGAGCCTAGTTAGGTTTCCTGGTTGTTTCATTTGTAACATAGTATTAATAAACAATAAAGTACAATGTAACTAAAATGGCAGACATAGATACTATTATATAATGTATTATCTACAGGCATCTGCAGTTTCTTCTATCTTCCAAGATGCTGGGGACAAAGATAAAATGTATTAACACAGGGAGGCAGTATAGCACAGTGGTTAAAAGTGCAGGCTTGGAGTCCCATGGAGCTCTTAGCCTTTGACAGCAGCTGGGAAGAGTTTCTTCTTCAAGCATGTGACCACTGATTGATCGACCAGATCCAGGCCTGGCCCCACACCCAAGAATTTTTGAACAACACAAATTGGATTTGATGTTTGTTTTTTTTAAGAGAGAGAATGCAAAGTTAGGTACATAGGGAGTTGGGGGAGGACCTGGGAGGAGATGGAGGTGGGTGAACATGATCAACATACATTGGATGAATTTTCAAAGAATTGAGTGCAGGTTTGGCAGGACAGCAGGGGGATGCCCTAGCTTTGTCTTTTGCTATGATGTAACCGGAGGCAAGCTTCCAAACCTCCCTAAAGACTTGATTTCAAATAGAGATGGACTCTCCTCTCCTGGAGAGTTAGGGTAAGGATGAAGAAAGATAATACTTGGGAGGTTTCGGCCGTCTCTGGTCTGCAGAGAGCATTCACTGAAGGTTTGTACTTATACTCAGTGTGAAGACACTTATGTCTCCCCCAGTCTCCCAGTTTCCAAGAAAAAAGAGGAAAAGGATTTGGAAGCAGTGGCCATATGCTTCTCGGATCACACTGCAAAGGGAGAAGGAAAGGACTACCCGCTAAGCTTGACTTTGCAGTTGGTTCGAAGGTTGCTGCCCAGCTCTTAACAGCACTGAGAGTCATCCTTTTCCCCTCCTAACACACCCCCTTTGGGACTGCAAGACACCAGTACTCCACAGCCAAGCCTGTCCACACGGGAGGGGAGTATTACGTGTGAGAGTTCAGGTCATTGCCCTTCAGGAAGCAAGAATTACAAAACATTTATACTGCCCTGGAGCAAAGGTCCATGGTGATAATGAGAGATAGCCATGGGGGATGGAGTCCAAAGGCTTCTGGGGAAAAAAAAAACTTTTTAAAATAGACAAAAATAAGCGGTGTTCCTAGCTTTAGATCATAGCCATTTCCAGAAAACATTTACTTAACTGACTATGACTTCCAAACATAATGAATGGCCAAATTTTACTGAGAGAGAGAGAAAGAAAAGAAAACATTATTTAGGTCTGTGTGAATGATAATATCAAGAAGGAATTTTACAATTATAGGTTTCCTGAGACAAAGGAACCCAAAGGTCCTCGGTGCACTAAACTGATTTGGCCTCAGAAGTGAGTGGTACCTTCACTCACGGTGGCTTGGGGACTACCTGAATGCCCCCATCAGGCAAGGCATAAGAAATCCGATTCCATGCCAACTCCAACCACTGCAGCTAACAACAGCCGCTAAGCCATTCATAAAATGCTCATTAGAGAACACAGAGCGCGTAAATATGAAGGTATTTGACCATGTCCGAAGCGGCAGACTTAGTAACGGAGGACAGTGAGATCAGCCGGCCTAAAGCCAAGGGAAGCCCTTCATGGAGACGGAAATTATAGTGCTGTTATTGTGTTGTAATAAGCCTCTATGAAACGGAGCATTGTGTTTCTGCTGAGTTGTGAATAAAAAATAAGTCATGGTCTGGTTTCCTTGCAGGCGAGGGAAGAGATGGCGTTTGCTTTCTTGAATGAGGAGATTCCCTGGTCCCACAGAGCATATATTTTCTCATCTTTTTTTTTTTTTTAAAGAAATCTGCCTTTCAGAGGAAGCTATCTTTGACTGAAAATTGAAAGTGCTTATTCTGAGAGGGTGTCTTTTGTTCTACGTGTTTTCAGAAGCGCACTCGCTGTGTGTAAGTGGCTTGCTATTGCAGAAACTCAGGTGGAGGGACACGAACATTGGAAGTAAGTTCCAAGGGTGACAATGTGTTTCCTTGTGCCTCCTCCAGCAGCAAATTAGTGCAGAAACCTCTTCCAAACTTAGTAACCGGGACCACAAGGCATTCCTGCGTCTTTAAGACTGTTGGGTGGAAACTAAGCTGAGGCCCATTAGCTGGCCCCAGAAAGTGAAGCCTGGTGCAGAGTCACGCAGGCTGTCATTCTGAAGGCTGGCTGTTACTTGCAAAAGAGCAAAGGTTACTATCGTTCACCTTTTACACTTTTAGCTCTTGTTTGTATTCCTTGGCATTGTATAAAGAGACACTTTATGCTATCGACTACCTAAAGTTGTTTTTCTACCCTAATAAAATGCTCTTATGACTCCAACTACCTAATCCAATCCTGTTTCCCCCATTTCAATACTCCAGATACCTCTTCCAGGTTTGGAAACATAAAAACCTAATTTTCATCCATCAACCTAGGTTCCAAATTGAATTTATTAAGAGTCTTAGCCCTTAATCTCTCTTGCCTTTTAGTTTCTTGTTGCTTTCAATCTGAACGTTATTATGCTCACTAGAGCAGAAGGCAAGAAATGACCAGTGACTGTATATAGATAGATAGATAGATAGATAGATAGATAGATAGATAGATAGATATAGATATCTTGTACCTTTGAAAAACTATTAGCTTGTAACTACCATGTATTGAGTGTTAGGGTGGGTATCACGCTAATGGCCTTAAAACACAAGCTCCTTCCATCTAAACAACACTTTCTGAAGTAGAAGCTATTAGCTCCACCTTAGAGTGGAGTGAATTAGGACTCAGCAGAATTAAAGGATTTGTTCTGGCTCAGAGAGAGCCAAGAGTTAAATTGGGGTAATTTAACATCCATTACACAGTGCTCCTCCCAAACCCCAGGTCTGTTTGCCCTGGGCAAATATCTCAACCGCTAAGGTAAAAGAGGGAGGTGGGAGTCACTAACTGGGGGCAAGGCAAATGGAAAATCCTGCAGGTTATTAAAGGACAAACACTCCCAGAGACCCTTCAAGACTGCACTACAGTTCCTGCCCTCGGGAAGCTAATGGTTTAGTTGAAAAGACACCTAAGAATAGAAGTCAAGGGCTGGCTGGAGAGATGGCTCAGCGGTGAAGAGCACTGGCTGCTCTTCCAGAGGATCCGGGTTCAATTCCCAGCACCCACACGGCAGCTCACAACTGTCTGTAACTCCAGTTCCAGGGGATCTGACATCCTCACACAGACAAATATATGCAGGCCAAACACCAATGTACTTTAAAAAAAAAAGAAAGAAGGAAGGAAAAAAAGAATAAAAGTCAAATCAAATGGGTGCTGCAGTCCAGGTATACCCCAAATATTGTGTTAATGAGGGTTAGAAGGTTTTTGTTTTGTTTTGTTTTTCCTTGCTTGGCAAGCAGTTAAAAAAAAATCAGTCTTGCCTACTTATCGTTACCGTTACATCTGTTTTATTCTGCTCATTAAGAACATCTGCCATGTGTTCGCCAAAATTAAAGTACCACTACACTGATTTGGGATATGTGAAGACTTCCAAGTCAGCGTACTGAAAAACCTGCTGCTACGCTCTCACACATCAGTAGCAGTGAAAACTGATGCATTTCTTCTGCTCTGTTCTGGTTTCTGAAAGAAAACCAAGGACATGAATCAGACTTCTCCAATTTGTCCACTTTCTTGATGAGCTCCCGAGGAAAGGAGAGACCTACAAGAATGTTAAGTCAAGCCTTGCTCTTGTAACACCAAAATGGAAACAATTTAATATCTACTAGTTGTGGATTAATTAAATTCCTATTTTGTATATACACAGTGGGCTGCTCTGCAGCTGTTAAATAGAACTTAATACTTATTAAAGAAAGTCTCCATGGCAGGTGGCTGGGTGAAAGGCAAAATTACAACAAAAAAGTATGATGCTATCTGCATTAAAATTACATATGCAAGGGGATGGAGAGAGAGCTCAGTAGTTAAGAGCACTGGCTGCTTTTCCAGAGGACATAGGTTCAATTCCCAGGACCCACATGGCAGCTCACAGCAATCAGTAACTTCAGTTCTAGGGAACCCAACAGACACACATGCAGGCAAAACATCAATGCACATAAAAAAAATTATTTAGGGGCTGGAGAGATGACTCAGTGGTTAAAAGCACTGGCTGCTCTTCTAGAGGACCCAGGTTCAATTCCTAGCACCCACATGGCAGCTAATAACTGTCAGTGGCTCCAGCTCCAGAGAAATCTGATACCCTCACACAGACATACACGCAGGCAAAACACCATAAAGACAAATTAAAACATTAAAAGAATAATTTAATTTTTTTAATTACATATATAGCTATATATGCACATATATACAAAAATGTACACATAGTATGCATAAGATAAATGCATAGAAAGCTATCCAAGAGGATATTTGCTGAAATGTTGGCATTGGTTGGGAAATCAGAATTAGTGTTGTTTTTAATGTTTTTCTATATTATTTAGATTTTCTGTGTCAATATACTACTTTTTACAACCAGAAAAAGGAAAGTAACACAGCAGTCTTGTCTGTGGAAGAGAACAGAATATATCTTTCAGGCATACTTATTACAAATTATTTCCCAGAAAAAAACATTTCAAAATATGTTTCTATTGAAGTACTGACACCTTCCCTTCCTTTGAACAAAGTGATTTCTGCATCAGGTACTAAATTTGAACTTGGTAGATTTAGCATCGTTAGAAAGATCACCCCATGTTAAAAGCAGAGGTTGGGCAGACTTTTAACCTGGCCCCGCGTTCTTCATGCACTGTGGGAGCCTGTTCTTGGGTTCCTGGTGGCTCTACCCAGCAGGTCTGCATAGAGAGGATGATTAGGACCACGGGCCTGAGTGCAGGTGTCTGAGATGGTCTGCACTTGGCTGTGCTCAGGGAGGAGGTCTTTTGCTCCACTCCTTGGCCTCTCTATAAATACCCTGGAGCAGAGACAGTCAGGGCTCGTTGGAATAGGTTCCAGGCCCTCTTGAGGCTATTTTTTATTTTCTATCTATTTATCTCCTCAATCTAAATCCTTCTATCTAATATTTCCTGCTGCTTGCACTCAAGAAAATTCTGGGGAACTGTGGGGTTTGTGGGTAAATGCCCCGCAATGCACCCAAGTTTCTAGAAGAAACAGGTTGCGTTTTTATCCTTCTCCTTTTCGTTACCAGTGATGCTGTGCTAACAAACTCAATGATAGGAGTGCCCGGCATGCATTCCCATTTTACACGAATTCTAATCAAACTCCGAAACGAATTCAACCAAAGAAATAGGTGACACAGACTCAATCATATAAAGAAATAAAGTGCCCTGGAAGTTTGTTTCCTGGTGTAAAAATGTAGTGTCTTCCGTGGCCGACAGTCTAAGGTATTTTCGTTTCTAGGACACACATGTGCTCTTGAGGGTTTGAAAGCTATGATGATTCTGAACAGATTACGTTTCGGAGAAGAATTATTCCATGATAGGAATGAACTATGTCAGGGGTGTGTGTGTGTGTGTGTGGGTGTGTGTGTGTGTTCTTGCTGTATTTCTATCATTACTAAACAATTATCTGTTTCTAAAACGTGAGTATGCAAATCCAACAAAACCCATACCAAGTGCAGAGTTGCAATGAAAACATATATGACTCAGTAATAGAAAGCAGGAAAAAATTCTCAGTAGCAGAAGGATGGGGAAAAAAGAGTGGTTTTTGTTGTTATTGTTGCTGTTTTAATTTAAAATGTTGCTGGAGAGATGGCTCTGGAGTTAACAGCAGTTACTAGCGTAGCAGAGGACCTGAGTTCAATCCCAACACCCACGCTAGGTGATTCACCACCACCCGTAACTCCAGGCAGGGGCTCTGACGCCCTCTTCTGGCTTCTTCAGATACCTGCACACACATGGCATACACTCAAACAGAAAAACACGTACACAGAAATCACGATACAAATAAATCTTAAAAAGCAGGAAGTATAAAAGAGATAGCTTAAATTTTTTGATGAACTAAGTTGAGGAGAAAATATCAAAAAAAAAATAAAGAAAGGTCTGTCTTTAACCAAAATCATAGGAATAGATATAGAGATTTGTATAATTCCTAAATTGTCCTAGAACCTTGTCAACTTGAGTAAAACAAAGATAGTCCATAGCTCTTATATATACGTCTGACATTAGAAACCTAACAGGGTAGTGGTGGCACACACCTTTAATCCCAGTACTCGAGAGACAGAGGCAGGTGGATCTCTGTGAGTTCGAGGCCAACCTGGTCTATAGAGTGAGTTCCAGGACAGCCAGGACTGCTTCACAGAGAAACATTGTCTTGAAAAAACCAAAATATAAAAGAAAAAAAACTCATCATTTTCTACAAAACCATATAATTTTCTAGTTGTTCTGGGGCCAAAAGACATTCACAAACTCTTATGTAGTTTAGTTCAGCTTTTTGTGAACGTTAAATGTTTGAAATTTCTGCAAGTTTCTCCAGTAGATTCTCATTTTTAATGCATATTCCAGTATTTCAAAAAATAACTTATTAAATACTTAGAGAATTAAGTTTCTACTTAAGTAGGTTTGGCACAAAAGAGCACCCAGCTAGGAGACCCGTGGGCTTACCACTTAGCGGGAACGTGAGCTTGGGCAATTCTCTTAGCCTGAACTTGGCTCTTGCTAAATTGGCCTCTTCTCTGAATTGAACTCAGAAGTTCAGAGTGGCTGTGTGTGTGTGTGTGTGTGTGTGTGTGTGTGTGTGTGTGTGTAAGTGGGGATTTACTTATCCTGTGGTGTCTGTCTCCTCACAAGGAAAAATGAAATAAGCATATCCTCTTCACAGAGAAATTATATTATATGCTTACCAGTATGAGTAGCTTATAAACAATGTTACCTCCTTCCTCCCCTGCTGCCCTCTGCTGTATTTCTTGCCCTATTTCTTAGAAATACAAATATAAGATACTTAAACTATAAAGATTTTAATGTGCTCTTTTAAACTTGTGCATCGAGATATAATTTACAATTTACATCTAATAAAGTATGTAGAATACACAAGTTTTTAATGATATCTTATTAAATTTCATGGTGTGTGTATCTATGGAGGTCAGAGGACAACTTGTAGGAGTCTCTTCTCCTCTCACTCATGTGGGTCCTAGGTCCAGATCGTTGAGCTTGGTGACAAGCACCTTTACTCACTGAACCATCCCTCCAGCCCACAAACGAGACTTTTAAGTATGTCCACGCTACCAGTTAATCACTTCTCAGGGTCAACTACAGACTATTTCTTAGCGTGGGATACAGACTTTTGCACCTCAGCACCCCAGAAGATTCCACATGGCCCCGTCAGAGCTAACTCTTCTTCTGACTTCTGCTATCGTCATCGATTTTAAATATTGATAAATGATAAAAATATATATAATAATATGTATGTGCCAAGGAATTTTAAAAACAATATTTTGGGGTTTTTTGGTTTTTTTAAGGAAGTGAGCTGCATATACCAACACGGAAAAATCCCAAGACATATTCTATATACCTAATGTAGTTAGAATTAACTACATTAATTACCAGTGGTAATGATAACAGAAAGGGTGAAAGAAAGATGAGCAACATGGCAGATAAAGTTCTTTGAGTCTTCTCCTCGCCGAGTGTGCCTTCACTTAGCAACAGAGGAGGCAATCCACACTAGTAGACCACCAGCACGTCGTTAGGAGAGTGTAAAATGTCAAGCATCCACTCTTTACAGAAACAGACGCACTTCTCTCCTCAGACTTGGACACCACCATGTCCTGGGCTGAGGCCCCCTCATAATCTCTGTGTGGCCCCACCTTCTTTTCCCGTTGCCAAAGAGCCAAACCAAAAGGCAGGAAGCTCCGCGGTGATGCAGATCTCTACAACCTCACCATGCAGTCATCCAACAGAGCTGGGGCTCATCAGCCTCCTCCCGAAAGTCACAACCCAGCTCTTGAGATGAACGAATGAAATAGCCTCAAAGGGTGCAGTGATGATATGGAGGGATTAGTCAAAACCCATCTAACGTAAGCCGGTCTCAGAGAGTGCTGAGTGATCCTAACTTGCGCTTACACCTTCTAACTAACTTATTTGTTGATTTTTTTTTTGTTTTTTTTTGTTTTTTTTTGTTTGTTTGTTTTTTTTTGTTTTTTTTTGTTTTTCGAGACAAGGTTTCTCTGTGTAGCTTTGCGCCTTTCCTGGAACTCTCTTGGGAGACCAGGCTGGCCTCGAACTCACAGAGATCCGCCTGCCTCTGCCTCCCGAGTGCTGGGATTAAAGGCGTGCGCCACCAACGCCCAGCTATTTGTTGATTTTTACCCTTGACTAGTAAACAACTAAATAAACAGTAAGAAGGTGGGCGCCAGGGTAACGCCAAAGCTAGTGGCTGAGAAGCCCGCTTCCGCTCCCTCCTGGCAGGCGAATATGAGTGAGGCGCTGCACCGTAGCTCTACATGAACGCTTACTGTATTTCAGTTGCCAGTGCGAGCCTTGGGAACCGCTTCTTAACAATTCTCACAGCCCCAAACGTCCTCCCGGCGGCACCGGGAGCTCCGTCTCTGGTATTTGTGGAGACAGGAAAGAACCAGTGTCTGTCTTATAGCAACCCTTCAAATCAGTTGGACCTTTTTCTCTAAGTAAATAGGCCTAACAGCTCTTCGGCCTTTCCTCGTATCCCTTATTTTCTATGCCCTAATTACATTTTTTCTCGTTTTCTGGAGCTCTGCCATTTCTCCACATCCTCCTTTAAAAGGGAGACACAAAGTGGCCACAGATGAGGTCAGCTCAGCTCTGGGAAAAGCTGACAGGCCACTTCCTGCCCTTTGCCCTTCATACATCCACTATGTCACTGGTTTTTAAAAATAAATAGCACTTACTTAACCAATTCTATAAAATGTGCCCCATTGGATTGGACTCCACCTCAACTATTTGATTTTGTCATTTAAGAGTGCGTGTGTGTATTAGCTTTTTGAGTCAGGGTTGCACTAAGTATCCCAGGCTAGCCTCCAACTCACGAGCCTCCAGCCTCAGCCTTCTGACCATGTTAGTTGTGGGCATCGGGCAGACTTAAGAGGAGGAAGAGGAAAAGTAGGGAAGGCTGGAGAAGCTGCATCTTGATAGAGTGCTTGCCTGGTACACACGAGGCCCTAGCTTTGGTCAGCAGGTGAGACCTGGACAGGGGTGGAGATAGATGACACAAGGCTGAACACGGAGCTTGTCCAGCAAACCTTTCAGGCGACCTCTACTCTATAAGGCTTTCAGATCTCCTTTATAGTCTCACAGGGGAAAATGTGGGAGCAACAGACTGTCTTGTACTTCTGAGGGAATGAAGCACAAGTCTCCGACATGACGACAGGGTCATTCGGTCAGAGAAGAGATTCTGTGCTGAGAGAGCTTTGATCATGTGCTCCAACTGTCAACTTACTTCCAAATAGCTTGTAGGAGATGACCATTATTTGCCATATACAACTATTACTACATTAACATTATTATGAAAATAGAATAGACAGGATCAGGCTTGAAAGTCATCTGCCTATCATGACCTAGCTATACATGCCAGCATTTAGAAAGAATAAGAACTCAGTGTAACCACAGCTAGAGGTGGTGTAGGAGAATGATGGAGGTGTCTATCACACAATACCATCTAAATCTTTACAACAATAAGACATCTGAATGCTGCACACATTCCCATTTTTTAAAGCAACTGTGTTTATTAATTTCATCTGCCCAAAACCACTTTAAGAATTTCATTATTCACATAAGAAAAACCTTCAATTATATGAATAAAATATTAAAGAAAATATAGCAAAAAGAGTGTTATGTGGAATTGAATAAAAAATGTGGATGGGGAAGGTTAGTTTTTAAAGATTAAAGACTGATTCTCTGAAATCAGTTTTTAAAGCCTCTGACCAGAAGTAGACTTGTAAGTTCTCGATCAGTATCAAATCTACAAGCCCAATATTATTAGGACAAGTGACCCAAATGTTAAACGTTTCCTCCAGGATTTAAGGAACGTTCTCTCCTGTTAAAATAAAAGTGGCCTACTTTCTAATACCAATTCTTATTAAAGCTAGACTCACACTAAATCAAATAAAGATTACTTAATTTTTAAGCTAGTTTCATGAGCTTTGTAACTTTAACCTTGTATATCTTAGTGATATTTTTAGAAAATTGACATTTACCAATGCATATTTAAAGGTCAACAACTAGGGAATTTCATCGTGCAACTACTCAGATACAGATGTTTATATGAAAAGTCGCATTTGCTTAACTTTCTGAATAATAAAAAAAAATGGTTTCAAAATTCCCTAATAGTTTTTCTAAGGTGTGTGCCTCTATAATCCGCTTTGTTGCTTGCTTGCAAAAAAAATAAATCCATTTCAATCACTGCCTGGCCAAAGTTGAAACTTAAAAATAGACTCAAGAGTTAATCAATAGGTTGATCTGCTGATGCAGAGAGTGGCTAGGCACAGGCAGAGGTCAGCCTACTGAAACAGTCGACAACTTATTCTCAGTATAATTCAGCCCAGAGAATCCACCTAAGCCATCAGACCTTATCAGACAAATCCGGTGACGTGGAGCTAGGGCAGGTGTAGCATGAGTCTTAAAAGTTCTTCTTAATAAAATCAAACTCGAGCCAGGTATTGGGGTGAACACTGGAAGGTCAGAGAGACAGAATAAGCCACAGCTATCTCACCTCGCTGAATCCTTAGCTGGTCTTGTTTCCTCAGACTGGATGCCCCGGGCCCTCATCCAGAATGGGTCTCAGCTGAACTGCTGCTAGAAGCCTGAAAGCTTAACCAGCCACATGCTTCTCCAGGCCAAAGGCTTCTCCAGGCCAAAGGCCTCTCCAGGGCAAATGCCTCTATTTTCTGGTCCTCACGCCTTATATACCTTTCTGCTTTCTACCACCACTCCCTGGGATTAAAGGCGTGCTTTCTGGGATTAAAGGCGTGGGTCACCATGCTTGGGTGTATCCTTGAACACATGAATTTCTGCCTCTGGAATGCTAGGATTAAAGGCGTATGCTACCACTGCCTAACCTCTGTTTCATATTGTGGCTATTCCATCTCTGACCCCAGATAAGTTTATTAAGGTACACAATATTTTGGGGAACACAATACCACCACAGGCAGGCCTCCATAAATGTCTGCTGAGACTGACAGAGAATCAAATATGGATGCTAAACTGATCCATAGTATGTCTCCACAGCCTGTAAATGGTTCCTGTCTACAGTGATGGTAGCGTCTGTTTTCCCACAACCCTGGAGTGTCCGTATTTCAGTCATTTTAAGAAGCGAACATGTAAATCTATAGTCCTAGGCAAAACGGATCTTCTCTGAATTGTTATGCAAGAAAATTTCGCGTAATGAGGAAAAAAAACATAACTTGTTCGTGCAACTTTATATGGAATTACCTTAGTTTAAACATGACTTAATTAGGCCAGTTTCTGAGTGGCCCTGCATCAGGCTTTCAGTTTACAAGAACAAGTGTTAAAAAACGAAACTCAACAGCAAACATTGTTGGTTTTGTTCTTACCAAGTTGCATTGGCCTCAGTCATCTCCAGGATCCAAAGGTTAAGTTGATCTTTCATGATAGTTTTGAAAAAATAAATAAATAAATAAAAACGCGTAGTCAGCCTGAGTCTACAATGAATTCTCTTCATCTAACCACGACTCTGAGATACCAATAAAATACTGAGCAATTTGACATCAAATGGGTTCCAGCTTTCCCATTTTGTAAGTAAATGACTCTAAAAATCACTGAACCAAAGCCAAGGAAGGCAGGTGAAAAAATATCACTCGTGTCTAATGGGCACTGCGGGGTAGACAGACCTGGTTCCCTTCCTTGCTCTGCTAGGATGCAGTAGGCTGTCCCGGGGACCTTTTTACAGTCTGTCTCATTGTTATCCCTTTCTTTGTTCACAAGACTCCTTTGAAATAGACGCAGGAACTGGCGAGCATTCTGAGTTTTGTGACGTCAACACCTGACGAGGACGCCATGTGAGCCAGAAGTCTATGTACAAACACAGTGCACAATGAGGTCAGATGGTAGCAACAGTCCCAGGCCAGGCCTCAGAATCACCACCATGGCGGTGTTTGAGGCCAGTGCTCTGAGCCGGACTACCCGGGTGTTACAATCTGACTGTGAAACATTCCCCCACAGGCCCTGTGTTTGAGCAGTTCCCCAGCAGGTGTCCCTCCAGAGAGGTTGTAGAACAGGGACATGGGGCCTAGCTGGCAAATACAGGGCTGGGGGTGGGGAGCTAATGTATTATAACTCAACCCCAGTTATGACCAAAGTTTTCTCTGCATCCAGACTGCTGAGACATTGTGGCTACCACCTCACAACCCTGCTCTCTCCCTCACCTTCCCGGCCACGATGGACTCGGTCCCCTAAATATGATCCTGAACAATAAATCCTCTCTGTCTTAGACTCCGTCAGAGCAATGAGGGAAATAACTAGTCCCCACTGTTCCTCCATCTCCTGGTCCACCATCCTAACCTGGCATCGCTGAGAACTTTCTTTACTGCCCCGTGCCTCAGCCTCCTTCTCTGAAAGAGGGTGGCATTCATAACATCCACCTCATGGTGTTATTGTAAATATTAGCTGATGGGAAGCACCAGCAAAGACAGAACCTGGGAAACACAGGGTTAATGTCAGTCCTTCCTCATCAGAACTCCCTGTCCTTTGAATTCTAGGGACAGTTTAACTCTGGGTTTCTTCGTCAATTTCTAACTGGAAACTCTTCCTATCTGGAGCTACTTTGTAGTTAAACGTTACGAAAGGTCTTCCTACAGATTCCTTGCTCAAAAGCTTCAAGGGCTCCTTATCTCTGAAAGGATTCCCAGAACCCCTCCTTGAGTTTAGCTTACAGATTCCTCTGATCTATCTCTGGTCTGCTTTTTAACCTTCTACTCCAGCTAGACTTACAAGCTCTTCTTTACACCATGGGCCTGATGCCTGTTTCTGACCCACCATCAAGCAGGCTCTGCTCAACACACAGTAAGTGGTTGTTTGTTGATGTTACTTTTGCTCTGGCATTCTGCAGTATGGTTGTTTACATCTCACTGTGGCAGTGGATCCAAAAGACTGTGGTCTGCCCAGAGGGACGATGGGCCCAGAAAACCCAGCCCGACCGCAGCAGCCGATTCTGAGAAGCTCAGCCAAGGTTGCAAGGTTAGGCTAAGGCTGGGAACACAGATCTCCCACAATGTTTAGTCTCAGACATGCTCAGTAATACATATGTGCATCGAAGCTATTTTAAAATAATAGTCCTATTGAGGAGTCTAGGGAGAATTCTCAAGTAAGAGTTCTAAAAAATAAATCTCTAGAGGATTTCAAAAGCAGTAGCAACTTTGGCTAAATACTATCTCAGCTGTAAGCCTTAACCATGCAGCTTTCCCCATGGGGGTACCCTCACTGAGAGGAATTTATTTTAATTTATTTATACAATGCAACAAACTAATCTCTCTTTCTTGTCAACAAAAGCTTCCGGCCCTATTCACAAAACTGACTTAAAATTCACCGCTAATGTTAGTTTGCTTCCTTCTTGGAGCCGCTGGGGTTTGGGGAAAATGTAGTAGGGAGTTCAGAACTCTTGGGATTCAGAGACTCCCATTGGGTGTGCTGATAACCCCTGAGGTTGAAAGGGAAATTTGAGTGTTTACCCTAGGAAGCAAGGGGCAGGCCCCCTGATAACCTTCAAAGATGAATATCTTCCTTCCAAGAGAGTGTCCTTCATTCATTTCATAGCATCAGAAAAAGGATGGGGGAGAGCCGGGAGATAGCTCAGTTAGGAAAGCACTTGCCTTGCAAACATGTGGACCCCCAGAAGTCATGTATTTGTAAGCCCTGGGGGAGACAGACAGATCCCTGAGGCTCCCTGACTGGACAGCCTCTCGCCTACTTTGCAAGCTCCAGGCCAGTGAGCATCCCTGCCTCCCCGCCAAATAAAAATGAAGTGGACAGCTTCTGAAAATACAACACGCCTGGCCTCTGGCCCTCCACAAAACTCAAGTGTATGCACACTTACATAGTATACACACAGAGGGCGGGGGACAGGGAGAACCTTACATTCTTTTATAAGGGCAGAAAAATTAAACACTAACTTCCTGTTGTGTGAAAAGGATCAATAACCCACTTTTAACAGAGTAATATAACACTAAAACTCAGACTTTCAATCTTGCTCATTTATAGACAGCAGGCACAAATTGGTAGCTCTTGGGTAAAACAGTGTATAAATCTGTTCTGTTTGGTCAGCCCAGGGTTTTTACCTTTTTAAAAAATGGTTATTTAAATGTCTTCACGTGGATTCATGCTCTGCAGTTGGACACAATCCCCACCGTATCGCTCAGATTTACATCATATAGTAATCCCTGCTTGGAGACATTTGCGTTTACAGTTTCCTCTAGAATTCACCTCTTGGATGGGATCCTGAAGGAACTTTACTGGGGCATCTAGCTCATGCCCTTATTCTCCCCTCTACTATCTTCAAAGCTCCACCAACTGTTCCTTCTTAAAGTAACCCACCACATAGGTTGGTTTGTTCATTCATTAGTCAGTCTGTCTGTCTGTCTGTCTGTCTGTCTGTCTGTTTTTATTGCCCAATGAGAGGAGGCCACTTCCATTGCAGTCATCACCTCTGGTTACCTCAATCCTCAGTTTACCCACAAGACTCCCTGGGGTTAACGGCAGATTGGGTTTGCAGTACTTGGTTTCTGCCTTCGTGCTGAAAACCTTGTCTTGGATTTACACCACAGCCTTCAGCTTTGGAGAACAGTGAGCTGGAATCTTCATTGTTCATGATGTCCGGCCCGTTCTGCAACATCACAGCCTTCTCTCCAGTACCACCTGCCCAGCCCAGCTCGTCAAGACAGTGAAGTGGCCTTTGTTGCACTGGGTTCCACAAGGACATCCTAAGTCAAACACATAGCATCCCATTTCTTGGCCATGATAGAGGACAGAGGACAGAGGACAGAGTCAGCCTTTGACATAAACAGGACTCATCCAGAAAGTAGCTGGAGGGGAATGTTGGCAACACGCAATTAGCCAGCTGGTCATCTCTATTTCAATCCACCCTCGTTTCTAACTGCCAAGTTTGAAAGCATTAAATGCTTTAGCATGCCAGGCATAGTTCAAAACCAGATTTTTAAAATCTGTTTTCCATGTTGCCTCCCCTCTTCCTTAGCCAGTTTCCTGTACAAACTGGGGGTCAAGTAAGTTAATACTTCAAATAAAAGGGTGCTGCAGCTTTCTCTGGAAGCCAGCTGCTAAGTCAGTATCAACTTTGCTTGAACTCTTGCTCAAGAAGAAAACTTCTGGAGTGTTCCTTATTCTTGTGGCTGGAATGCTCAGAGCCCATCGCACAGTCAAGTCCAGCTCCTTCAGTAGGACAAATATTTTTATTTATTTTATTTTATTTTATTTTATTTTGGCCTGGGTTACAAAAGATATGCCTGGCTAATAAAACAGAACCAAAGCATCCATGGAAAGAGTGAAAACCGTGGTAGGATTGATGAAGTTCTTATCTGTTAAATTCCTAATCCCTTGATGAGAAGGCTGGGAAGTAAACAGCCATCCCTGGAATGTTAACGCATACCTATCCCAGCTCCCCAGCTCCCTTCCTGAGGACCAGCCTTCCTGCATGTCTTTCTCCTTCGCTTACAGTGTTTATTTCAAGTCAGCTGAACTCGGTGATGTGGTCCCAATCAAAGCAAGGCCATTTCAACTCATTAATTTGCTTTTTCACCCTCTGATATTTAAATCTAAAAACCTCCACATGGTTGGCATGCTTAAACAAGTGGTTCATAGGAAAGCTCACAAGCATAGACTGTCTTTTCTTACAGCAGAAGCATTAAGCTCCTGTCTGACATTCTTCTCCAGATTGTCAATGAGCTGTTCCTTTGAGATATCAGGAAAAGTACCTCTCTTGAAGGAATAGCTTATGGCTACTAGTCTACATTGGTGCATTTCTTTACCGAATTATGTTACTATTAATTACCCTTCTCAGGTTGTGTGATACTATTTCTGGGGATATGTAAGTAAATTCATCCCAAATAGGAAACTGACAATGGACCAAAGTAAGGATACCACCAGTTCAACTTCAGTCAACAGGTTTTATTGGGTTTACTTACAGGAGGAAGGGTGAGGGGTTACTTACAGGAGCAGAAATGACTCAAAGACAGTTGCGTCACTGTAAGCTCATCCCAGCATGGGTAATAGCTCACAAGAGCTGGAAACTGTAAGCATCTGCACACCTTCCAGGCAGTTCAGTTGGTCTGAACCTCTTCCAGACAGCTCAGTCAGTGTCTGCCTTTTCAGGTAGCTTGGCTGGTCTCTGGTTCTTGGCAGGTCTCTCTGCCTCTACTAGTCAGCTACCTGAGAAATATTTCTCAGCAGTCCTTACTAAAGAGGGAGGGACCGAGTCAATCTGCTTGGTTTCAGGAACTTCCTGAGGTGAGTTGTTTTCTTCCCAAGCTTAAGAGATCCCTACAGACGAATGTTTCACCTTTCTTAGGACATCCTGTGTTCTAACTACCTTTCCTCCAAGGTGGGAAATTTTATCTAGGAAGAAATTTCTACATAACACCAATGCATAGTATAATAAGCATTTCAGACTGGAGATGACTCAGCAGATCAAGGCACCTACCGCAAGACTGATGACCTGAGTTCAATCCCTTGAATCCACACAGTGGGAGGAAAGAACCTCTTCCCAAAAGTTGTCCTGTGGCTGCCACACTCTGGGTACTCTGTGGCACACACACACACACACACACACACACTCACATATGCACACATGCGTGTGTACATAGAGATTTTTATATATAAATTAATCATTTTAAAAATTCTAGTTTCAAAGAAAAACAGCCACATGCCTTCTTACTCTTCTACCCACAGACCCATATGTTGTATATGAAATTGACTTGGTAGAATTAATGTGTTTTGGTTTTATCAGAAATTAAAATGCATGATTAGGAAAATTGTATATTTGTGGGTTTTGCGGATCCTGTCAAAGCTAACACAGTTTGTTGTTGTCATTGTTGAGTCCTGCTTTTTTTTAAATTTTATTTTTATTTTATGTCCATTGGTGTTTTGCCTTCATGTATGCCTGGGTGAGGGTGTCAGGTCCCCTGGAACTGGAGCTACAGACAGCCATGAGCCAGTATGTGGTTGCTGGGAATTGAACCCGGGTCCTCTGGAAAAGCAGCCCATGCTCTTTACCACTGAGCCGTATCTCTATCACTGGTCATTCCTTCTTTTTAATTCAAAACCTTTTCTCTTACTGGCTCCACTGAGTGACGGAGTCGCTGACGGCATGGATCTGGGGTCAGGGCAAACCACCATGCCTGGGACAAAATGAAAGTTGTTTGGACCCCTCCATCAGACTCCTCTTCTGCTCCAGTAAACCCAGGTTCCCGTGTCCTGTGCTCGCCAGTGTTGCCCAATTTCTGAAACTCAATTCATTCCTTTCTTGTGTCCACCTGCTTGACTCACCAAGCTGCTACCCACTTGTGCCTAATGGACACATGTTGAACCAGCCTCCTGCATCTGGCCATACGGGGTTGCCTGTGCTCCGTTGACTTCTCTGCCCCGTGATGACGTCATGCTAGGCATTAGCACTGGGTATCACCACTTTACATGCTGTAATACTACATGTAGGCTATTGACGGAGGCGAAAGTGTCAGTTTTGTGTTAGATTGTGACCTCCTTGAAGATAGGCTCAGGTCCTGATCTGAATCTGTGAATGAAACTAATTTGTAAACAGGGTCTTGGCCGATATAATCAGGATAAGACAAGGTCTAACTAGGTTAAGGTGAGCCCTAAATCCAGTGTAACTGGTGTCCTTACATACATGGACCCAGGAAGGAGGTGTAAAAGACACTCAAGGAAGAATGCCCTGTGAAGATGAAGTGGAGGACGTACGTACAGCTGCAAGTCAAAGAATCTCCAGGATTGCCAGCAGCCGGAAGTTGAGAAATAAATGGGCTAGCCCCTTCCTCAGGTCCCTCCACAAGGACCCAACCTCACCAACACCTTATTTTTGGACTCCTAGACTCAAGATTTATAAGAAAAACATTTTTTTTTTCTGAATTATCGGCTTGTGCTGCTTTGTTATGGCAGCCCGGGAAATTAATACAATTTCTCTCACACTTTTGGAGAATTATTCAGTTCATCTAACAAACATTTATTCAGCACCTACTATCTGCCAGGGACTTTTTTCTGGGTGTTATGAAAAGCACCATAAATAAATTTAAAAAAAAAAAAAA
>CABHPH010145444.1:0-22944 GCA_902168325.1 Peromyscus nudipes | reverse complement strand
CCAGGGAGGGAGTCCTGTGTGGGGTGTTGAGGAAGTGGGGAGGACATTTTCTCCAGTCCGGGGTTCAGGGAAGGCATCCTGGAAGAGATAAAGGCATGGAAGAATCTTGAAGAATGCAAGCAGTGCAGGAAATCGGAGGCAGGAGGGAATAACAGTCCTTCCCTCCCACGCTCAGCTCTGAATGCGGCCTCTTCCTGCAGCCAAGGGACTTCCACAGAAAATGAAAGTGTGTGACTCTTCTGATTCTCCACAGCCTGAAGTCTCTTGCCAGCTTGGCTTTGTAAAACGGGTCCATGCCCCTTAGACTCGGTTTGGAGAAAGAATGGGGAGTCCAGATTAGGGGGAAGGGTTGTTCGGGTTTGGGGTTGTGCTTTTACATCTAGAGGTCGTGCAGTGATCATGTGACTCACTGCCCTTTGTCTCGGAAGATACCATTGCTTTTGAAACACAGAATGCTTTGAGTCCAGACTAAAGAAAGTAAGGTCCACCTGGGTGTGACGCTGGACACTTGCAATCCCAACCATGGAAGAAGGATCACAAATTCAAGGCTTGTCTGGGCAACTTAACTAGAGACATTCTCAAGATTTAAAAAAAAAAAAAAAAAGTCACTTAAAAGGATGTGAAGGCAGCTTAGTGGCAGATGGCTTGTTCCACACACCCTGGGCTCAATCACAAGTTCTGGAGAAGGGGAGGAGTAAGACACAAGTTCTCCCAAGAGGGATGATGGGCTCCTTTCAATGACAAGTAATATCAATAAAACACGAAGATGATCAAAATGAAAGCATACTGGCAATCTGGAAAACAGAATAACTAAAAGATGATTTTTAAAAACACAACCTCAGCTGGGCGGTGGTGGCACACGCCTTTAATCCCGGCACTCGGGAGGCAGAGGCAGGTGGATCTCTGAGTTCAAGGCCAGCCTGGTCTACAGAGTGAGTTCCAGGACAGCCAGGGCTACACAGAGAAACCCTGTCTTGAAAAACAAACAAACAACAACAAAAGTAACCTCATATAGTTTCAGCAATCAGAGGTGATCACCATATTAATATTCTGATGGATTCCCCGCTGGATTATTTTCCAGACACAGTTTTTATTGTGTTTATTTCTGTGTACTCATACGGAATGTGCCATCCAGCCTTCTACACACAGCATTACAAACATTTTCCTAGGCCTTGAGAAACTCATTATAAACATGATTTTAATGGCGCTGATGCATTGGATTGCTTGCATGCCCATAGTTTACTTAACCAGGATTAGAGTTGGCCATTTAAGTTAGATCATAAGTTTTTAAATAGCCTTCAGATAAACATAATGGGTTTTTAAGTGGTGATTTTTTTTAACTAATTTCATCATAGACAGTAGTCTTGTGATACAAGGACCATTTTGTTATCAAGAAGTTGACTTCCCAAACAAACCAAAAGAAATGATACAGACTTGGACTTTATAATATAAAATAAACAACAACGTCAGCATCTCTCCTGCTCCCATCCCTCTAAAGACTGTCTTCTTCTTTGTCCTGAAGCTCTTTCTTGCTGGGACAATTCGTCTCAAGTTCCTGGTAAAGCTGGGTGCGAAGCCGTAGTTATTCTGCGACCTCTGCCCTCCTTACTAGACTACATATTACCCAAGTCTCCTGCTGTTCTGGCTCAAGACAAGCACCTCAATGGTAGCCCAGACTCCTGTTTACTCTTCAAGACACACCCTTGTGAATTCAGTCAAGTTTGTCTTGCAATTAGTTTGACTGACCCTGATCAAGTCTGTATTTTTCCTAAACTGTCATTCCCATCTCATGCCCATGATGCTTTCTTAGAACCTCTGTCACCAAAATACTTGTCTTAGTTAGGGCTTCTATTGCTGTGAAGAAACACCATGACCACAGCAACTCTTATAAAGGAAAAACATTTAATTGGGGTGGCTTACATTTTTCAGAAGTTCGGTTTATTGTCATCATGACAGGGAACATGGTGGCGTGCAGGCAGGCATGGTGCTGGCTACATCTTGATCAGAAGGCAACAGGAAGTGGACTGAGTGTCGCACTGAGGGAAGCTTGAGCAAAAGAGACCTCAAAGCCCACCCCACCCCCTCGTGGTAACACTTCCTCCAACAAAGCCACACCTCCTAATAGTGCCACTCTATTATGAGATTATGGGGACCAATTGCATTCACACTACCACACTATTATTCAGACCATAGCAGCAACCCATCTACTTCCAATACCTCCTGCTGCTGTACTACCTGACCCAGACTCTCTTACCTGTGTTTATTTACTTGGGTTTTTGAGAGACACCTGTGCAGAACAGAACACCCACCCAGCTACTTCTTGAATCACCGAGACTGAATGTCCTTGTGCCTCTGAGGTTAAATGCGTGGCCCTCCCAGCTCACTTTGCTATTGAGGAGACGTACCCACCCTTTACCCCCAACATACTTCAGTATGCACCTGACCACCACAGTGTGCCATGCTCCCAGTAGCGCCACCACTCCCACTCTGACTGCAATAAGCAAATAAATTGGCATAAGCCACCACTTTGAAAGACTCTTGCAGACCATATATCTGGATAGACGTCTACAGACTCTGAAAATGGACTTTTTCCGCCATTTGTTGAATAGCAAAACCTGACTGTGCTGGTTGCCTGGGCCTTGTGTGACAAGTCCACACAAACCTGGTCCAAACAATAGAAGTAGATGTCCTCATAGCTGCATAAGCCAGGTGTCCAGAACCAGTCTTCCTGAGCCAAAGTCAAAGTGTCTACAGGGCTCCAGTTACTCCTAAAACGGTAGGAGCCAATCCAGCCCTTGTATCTTCCAACTTTTAGTGGCTACTGGTGTTCCTCGATTCAACATGCCTGCTTCCAAAGTCATGTCGTTTGATCTTCTCTCTGCCTTCCTTCTATAAAGATGTGTGTTTAGGACTCACTAGGGTAACCCAGGGTGATCTCACACGTCAGACTCCTTAACTGAATCACATCTTCAAACACTTCTCTTTTACAAGGTAGCATGTACAGGGATTAGGACCTGACATGAACATGTGGCTATTATTCATCCTACTTAATGACCTCAATGAAAAACAAGGCAATTGTGATCTTTATCTAGGCCTCCTGAAGTGACTAGTAGTGTCTCACCAAAGAATTATTCGTGTGTGGGATCACAGAGTACTGCTCCAGACCTTAACAGGGACACTGAGTGATGTGCAGTATCTATGATGTTCATCCTTTCTAAAATCAGACAAGCTGGACAACATCCCACAACATCCCAAGGTTTTCAGATAAAGATTTGCGGCTCCGAATTCCCCTGCCTCGGAGCAGCAGGTATTACTGTCTGCATAGCATTTCATGGCTCTTTCAGCTATCCATCAGTCCTGGAAGGTAAGCAGTATAGGAATAATCATCATGCCTGTTTTAGAGCTAGGAAATCAGAGGGCTGCCTGTCTTGCTGAGTTTCCACATTAGTCAGTAGCAAATACTAATCTTCATTGAATTCATCAGAGCTGCCTCCCCGGAGAGAGGCAATCTGAAATCAATTACTCTTTAAAGCATACACTTTGAATATTTTTTACTGGTGAAGGTTAGAAATAGCTCTGTGAATCCTGTCAAACGACAACACAGATAGGCCCTGAGCCAAGATCAAACAAAGGAGACAAAAAAAGGTACAAGAAAATATTGTAGAGACTCTAAAGGCAGCTGTGGAGGTCATACACTGAACGACTTGACTTCCTATGCTCTGGTGGTTGGGTGTTTTGTTTTGTTTTTGTTTTTGTTTTCCATGAGTGCATTGTCTGGTTTGAGGCTTGGGGAAGAAAAAAAGCTACATCCACATAGAAATTTACATTCTGTTGCCGGCGAGTTGACAGGTCCCTTCTGAACGGTAGATAATGGTGCTCCCCTATTCTACCATTACCATGAGAATTAAACAAGAGCATATGAAATGCCTAGCGCAGAGACTTAATGAACATAAATTACCTCCCCTCTTCCTCTTGCTCTCCCTTGAGAAAGCCACCTCATCCAGCTGAAGCTTCTGAGACTCACAGTCTGGATCTCCCAAGCTGCTGAGCCTGGGGGGCTTGGGGTGGGGGGAGGCTGTCAGCCCAGATTCCCGGCCTGATCAAGTCCTGGACAGCCCAATTGAACGTACTGTCCCTTTTGGAATTTACATGTGTCTCTGCCAGCCTAGGGCCAGTCTGCAGTCTTCTCTCCCTGAATATTTTCATCTTTACATCCCTGTGAGATTCTGCTTTCTTCATCAGTGATACAAATGAAACCTGAAAGGTACACCTGGAGGCTTCGTCTTAAAGGAACGGGTTGTATATACTGTTTTAAAGGAGCGGGTTGTATACACTGTTGTCCATTTTTCTGTTTTCTCCGAGCTCTATTTTATCCTTTAACCACCATGGACAAAATTGCATCAACCTGACATCGAATGTATGGTCTCCTGGTCTCCACTCTAGCCTGTATTTCTATTCCTTGCTCTGACCACTCTTGACCTTGTCAGCCCCTCCTCACGTGTGTCCTCTCTTCAGAGGCGTTGACTTCATTCCGGATCCTCCTGCATCTCTGCCTCCCTTCAGCCTCTGTGAGACGCCCTGGCTGCTCTTGGGCTCCTCTCTCAAGGGAAGCTGTTCATGCTCCTAACTTTGAAAGGAGACCTCATTCCCCACCATTGATTGCAATCTATTACTTCTCTGTCTTAGTGCCAGAGTCTTCCACGTCTCTGAGGAGATAACCAGGAACTAATTAAGTGGGAGAAACGTAGCTCCTGCGTGTAAAGTCCAGCTAGTCTTAGCGTCCGATTTCCATCATATTCTCAGCTCCACTTAGCTCACTCCGGCTGTCTCCTCAAGGGCTTTCGACCCCAGATCCCACCGCAGCAACTGCAGCTGTTCCTCTCTGAGATCCTGAACACCAGAATCCAGGACCCCGCCTCACTCCCTTGCACATCTGTTCTTCTAACTGCTTTACATGCGGCACAGAAACTTCCCAGACCGTTCCCACAGACTTGTGTCCTCTGCCTTCTACATGGGCAGCTACCTTCTAGAGGAGGGGCAGATTTAACCATGTAGATTGTTTCTATTACATTTTTTAGTTATTGGCTATGTTGTTGTTGTTTTTTTTTTTCCCCTCCCACTATGTGGGTCCCAGGAATCGAACTCAGTTGTCAATCTTGGTAGCAAATGCCTTTACCACGGAGCCATCTTGCCAGCTCCCCTTGCAGATTCTTGACACTCGGGGCTCATGCTCAACAAACTTAGCTTTTGCTTGCACCAGGGAACAATTACTTTCACTGCCCAGATCAACAGCTTCCCCATTCTCCCAAGCAGTTGGTCACTCCAAACACTCAGCATCCACATTTTTCTCCTTTCGTTCTCGGCCTGGGGCTGTTAGCACGGAAGTTAATCTGCTTCAATATTCCAATTACTAACGTTCTCACATTGGCCCCCATCTCCAGCTTCAGAAACGGAACCACCCCACCTCTAGTGCAAGGCAAAGCTTCCCCCCGCCCCCCGCCCTGTGTTCTTAATCCCAACACTTGGCTTGTCCCAGCAATTACCATTCCCACCCTTCCTTACCTAACAGTTCCTTTCCTCCGCTTTCTCGGCCAGTTTGAAAAGTGTTCGGCTCTAAGTCCCACTGTATCTCCTGCTTTTTCTCTTGCTTCCCCTCTTTGGCTTCCTAAAGAGTCATTATGCTCAGTATAATAATGCGTGCTTATCATCTCAACAGTTAGGAGACTTAGGTGGGAAGATCACAGGTTCGAGCCAGCCTAAGCTACGTAGGGAGATGCTGACTGAAAAAAAAAAAAAGTTGTCCCCTCCTCACCCCATTGTCTTCTGTCACTGCAGCCTTCTAAGAGGGTGAAGGGTTTGCAGAGCCCCTGTCCCCAACACCACTTCCCTTAGAATAGCACTCCAGTGCCATCTGCACAACCAGCCCTAAGCCTCCCAAGGCCAACAGAGTCCCTTTGTCCAAATTCTGTAGCTCCACTGCACCAGCAAGGTACTCAGACCTAGGCCTGGAAGGCAGCAAGGACAGCTGTTCACACGAGTGTGGACAGAGCTTTGCTGTGTAAGCTAGAGTGAGCACACACTAATAATGATGATAATTTTAATTTTAATCAAATGCATGTAACAAAAATTTCCACCTTCACCGTTTGTAAGTGTATGCTTATCCATCTTCCCAAACTCACAGAGCTGAAATGTGGTATCCATTAAAAAGAACTCCCTATTCCTGTTCCCTCCCAATCCTGGCAACCAGGTTCTCTCTCCATGAATTTAGCCACTCAAGGTACCTCATTAAGTGGAGTAATATAGCATTTATTCTTTTGTGACTCGCTTACTTCACTTAGCATAAAGTCCTTCAGGCTCATTCATGCTAAAGTACGTGCTGGAATTTTCTTCCTTTTTAAAGCTGAATGTTACTCTGTCCTGAGCATATGTCACAATTTCCCATCCCTCTGTTAATGGACCCTCAGCTACTTCCACCTTTAGGCTATTGTGACTAATGGTCCTAGGAGTACAAATGTCTGTTTGCCCCTTGATGGTTTCTACCTTTTAAATATTTAGACATACAGCATATGGCCTCCCTTTCTGTTCCTGCTGTAGGCTCTACAAATGCTAAAAAGTAGACCTTCATGAGACATGAGCATCCCCATTTACCCATCCACCTTAGGTGCCAGCTCCTTAGCTCCGGGGAAACTGCCACGCAGGTCTACTTTGAGAGTCAGCAGGGAAGAAGCCCAGAGTGATTCATGGTGTCTGCCCTAGGCATACCTGATGCTTTCCTTGACCTAGTCTCAACCTTTCATTTCATATGAAACCTGAAGCCAGGAGCAGTTCAAATTCCCTCCTCCTGTAGTGAGGGGCAAAATAAAGACTTGGATCCATGACACTGGGTCTGAGCATTGGCCTTGGTGGTGCTGGAAGAGAGCTTGTCCTGAAAAGGCGTGGGGAAAATGACTTCTCGGGCTTCTCACAGAGCTGTGGGCCTATGTTCAGAAAAAAAAGGTTACAACAGGATGGAATAATGAATTCAAAAAGATGTCATGTGAGAAAAATGCAGCTGCAGGTTTTCTAACAAAGCCAATGGTGTTCTGAATTAAGAAGAGATTGTTTCAGTCATTAGGCGACCGGGGCTGTTTTAGCTTAATTTTAATGAAGAAGATGCAAGCAATCAGTTTGGAGCCACACACAAATACTTAAATAGCAAGACTGAGTTCAAGGAATTTAAATGAGGACACATTAGCGAGGCTTTGGAAGTGAGGTATCAAGGCGGGAATGAGTAAGTCAGTACTTAATGTTCGTCTTTTAGTAATCACAGCGCATGACTGACAGGCATGAAGCGAGGAGAATGTGACAGATGACAGTTTGGAATTTGTATCTATGGCTGACCAACTGCAAGATAAACTCCTGATTGTTCTGAAACACCAGCTTCCTTTCGATACTGAGGCAGCAATGGCTACCTTTCCCTGTTGCCATGACAACTAAAGATGACAGTGCGGATAGAAAACATACGTATAGAAAACAGGCGCTTGAGTTATTAGAGAGATAGACTCTGTAACATTCGTTTACTCCATGGCAGTTTACTAAACATCTGCTGGGCAGCTGGCATAACCAGGCTAGGGAGTCTGTCTTAGTCAGGGTCACTATTGCTGTGATGAAACACCATGGCCAAAGCAACTTGGGGAGGAAGGGTTTATTTGACTTATGTTTCCACCTCACTGTTTACCATTAAAGGAAGTCAGGACAGGAACTCACACAGAGCAGAAGCCTGGAGGCAGGAGCTGATGCAGAGGCCATGGAAGAGTGCTGCTTACTGGCTTGCTCCTCATGGCTTGCTCCTCATGGCTTGCTCCGCCTGCATTCTTATAGAACCCAGGATATCAGCCCAGGGATGGCACCACCCACAATGGGCTGGGCTCTCCCCATCAATCACTAATTAAGAAAATGCTCTATAGGCTTGCCTACAGTTTGATCTTAAGGAGGCATTTTCTCAATTGAGGGTCCCTCCTTTCAGATGGCTCTAGCTTGTGTCAAGTTGACATAAAACTAGCCAGAGAGGGTCACAGGTCCCCATCAAAGTGGCGAAAAACAAAGCACCCACTTCCCTGGCTCATAGCTCCTCTCTGCACCATCTGGTGTGGTGGAATATTAGTTCAAGATGTGTTACATTCATTTAGGCTGTGGAACATTTGTTTAATGATGCAAAGGTGTGTTGCATTCTTTTATGTTGCGTTTGTTCAAGTCTGTAAAGCTGTGTTACTTTGCCTGCCTAAGACACCTGATTGGTCTAATAAAGAGCTGAACAGCCAATAGCTAGTCAGGAGAGGGCTATGTGGCACTGCCAGGCAGAGAGAATAAATAGGAGAAATCTGGGAAGAGAGGGAGGAGGAGCAAGAAAAGGAGGAGGAGAGGAGGAGGAGCCAGGAGCCAGCCACCCAGCTACACAACCAGCATGGAGTAAGAAGGAAAAAAAGATATATAGAATAAAGAAAGGTAAAAAGGCCAGAGGCAAAATGTAGTTGAAGAGAAACGGGATAATTTAAGTTAAGAAAAGCTGACTAGAAATAAACCAAGCTAAGGCTGGGCATTCATAAGTAAGAATGAGTCTGTGTATAAAAAAAAAAACAAAAACAAAAACAAAAAAAACAAACCCAAAACTATAATCTGATCTGTTGCCCTCTGGAAATCTGTTGTCCCTGAATATGTTCACAGTGTTCTTTGTGTGTTGGGTGAGAGGTAGCCAAGTATCAGGGCAATGCCCACAGCCAGTGTTTTGTTTAGGGTCAGAAGTACTTCCAGTCAGTGAGTAGACACACCTCTGCCGCAGAAATTAGACGACAGACGGCTTGGACTCAACCTTCAACTGTGCCGTGAATATGAGTCACTTCAGTCTCCCCATCCATACTACGGATTTATAATCCTGCCTTTATTTCGTCGAGTTGATATGAGGTGTAAGTTGTTATGTGGGACTGTAGCTGTGACAGTATTTTCTCAGTGCTTTATGGACATTAGTTATCATTAATAAGAGATCCATTCATCATTGGAATCGAGGATGTTCCTGCTGCCATTACAAACATGGCCTTGTCTCTTTGAGGCTCTCCCTGCAGTGAGTGATGTTGCTGAGGACTCAAACACTATAGAAAAACTCCAGCACCCACCCTGGCACCACTGATCTACCAGCTTCATCTTAACCCCCTGTTGCACACCCAAGTCAGCCCAGCCATTCTCTTTCTGTCTCTAGGTTAAATAAAACAGCTAAGCGTTCAGAATGAATATACTCTTTCCAAATCCTTTAAGCCAACCATCTTCCTTCTGGCAAGCCATCCAGGGTAAAGGAGCCCTTTAAGAGGAATCCAATGATACATGCACAATATTTTTGTAACAGAGATTAGAAGCAAAGCTTTAACAGAGGCATAAAGATAAAAATCATCGTCGTGTTCCAAAGGAGGTGTGAATCCAAATGCAGCATTTTAAGAAGACTCAACTGGAAGAGGGTTTTATAAATCTCTGGAACACCTAGCTTACATTTAAGATAGAGAAGGGCTGAAAGAGAGAGGAGGGGGAGGAAAAGGGCTGTGGAGAGGGTTTCTCGAGAAATTGTGCCAGTGTATGAAGAATGTTTCTCCCTGCACTTCAGGTCTTCAGGAAGAGAACTGGACCGGGATTATTTTATAAGCTTGAGAGGGCAGCTGGCCCAGCTGGAGGACAAACCCTGGGTCCTAACTTGAGAACAGGTTTGTGACTGGAAGCAGCAGAGAAGGAAGTGTAATAGTGGATCAAGTGTGCCTCCCCTAAACCATAAACCGTATGCAGAAACCACCTGCTGGGCCCTGTTTCGGGAACTCTACACAAGACCACATGGGCAGCCTACCTTCCCATGCGGGCCAGGTAAGAACTTTTCTGTTGCACTCCTGACCGCTGACCTATCCCTGCCCTGCTAGCTGGAAGAAGGAGTCAACAAGAAACTGACCTCAACATGCCTCCTGTGTGGGCATGGAAGAGGCTGGCCTTAAAAATTTTAAAAAAATAAAAAATTTAAAGGGGTTTTCTTTTCTGAATCGGACATTGTCACTTCTGAACAATGTTCATGGGACTTCAAGTAACTTTGTAATCACAAAAGTCATGGTGAGATGGGCCAGTGAGTAAGAGCGCCTGCTGCCAAGCCTTGGTTTCTGAGTTCAATACCCAGAAACGGTATGGTGGAAAGAAAGACCTGACCCTTGCCAGCTGTTCTCTGTCCTCAGTATGTATGTCCTGGTAGTGGGGTTTTGTTTTGTTCTGTTTTGTTTTGTTTTAAGATAAGAAAAGTCATGGAGCTGTCCAAGTTTCCTTTGGAATCTGGGAAATACTTTAGATAAAAAATTTTAAGTCAAAATTTTGAGGGACAAAACCCTGACTGCCTTCTGGACATTTCCTGTGAGCCTCATTTATCAAATATGCCATTTATATATTCTTCTTTATCACAGAGAAAATTGGGAATAATCTAAATATCAATTATAGCAAAACAATTAATTATAAAGACATAATACGTTTCGATTATGTTTCAAAGTATATATAACCATTAAGTTTTAAATGTAGAATGTCAAATGATACCTATAATAGTTATAATTATCTATAATGTATGTACTTACATAATGAGTATCATCATATGTACATATATATATGTATGCATACTTAGTAAGTGGAAGGAAGCATGCTATGAGTTAAAAATAGTTATTTCTGAAGCTGGAATTAGTTATTTATTTATTTTTGTGTGTGTGTGTGTGTGTGTGTGTGTGTACTCTCAGAGCCCAGAGGAGGGCACTGGATTCCCTGGATTCCCTGGAGTTAGGATTAAAGGCCGTGATGAGCTACCCAGCATGGGTACTAGGAACGAAACTCGGGTCCTTTGGAAGAACAGGAAGGACTCTTAACCACTGAGCCATCTCTGCAGCAGCCTTGAAGTAGGAATTTTGTCTTGTGTTTCTTCTTGTGTTTTCTCAGCTTTGTCTTCGTTTCCTGTCCTCTCCAACTGATGACAGTGGGGGCTGTCGAAAGCTCTGCTTAGCCACTGGTAGTAAAGAAGTCAACTGCTGGGCCGGGCGGTGGTGGCGCACGCCTTTAATCCCAGCACTCGGAGGCAGAGGCAGGCTGATCTCTGTGAGTTCGAGGCCAGCCTGGGCTACCAAGTGAGTTCCAGGAAAGACGCAAAGCTACACAGGGAAACCCTGTCTCGAAAAACCAAAAAAAAAAAAAAAAAAAGAAGTAGTCAACTGCTTCCCTAGAGTGGGTATGAAGTCACTGTTCAGTGTTTTTTACACTGTGTTCTGCAAACCATTAATTCCGGAGCATACAATGCACAATAGTGCATTCAAAATATTGAATGGCCTTGTAGAAAAGAAATTTCTTGAAATTTGTCTAATCCAGGACTTACTTTTCACAACTTAAAAAAAAAAACCATACACAATGGTTAAAACAAAACATAGCTGAATAAACTCTGAGCAGTTTAAAGTGACCAGAGTCTGGGAAAACCCACCTGGGAAAAGCCACCCTCAACTGTAAAACCGAGGCAGTGGGAGGTCATTGCTAAGGAACTGGGCGGTTCTGGAACGTCGGTCCATTCTTTTCAGGGAGTACGCTTGACATAAATCTTATTTCTGCTCATTAATAGAAAACAGAACCAAAGACTTCACCCCGCCCCTTTCAAAGCCAAAGAGAGCCAACATGAATGAAAGTAGACCTGACTGGTGGGTGCAGCCAACTCAGAGGACTCGGTAGTGAGGCTACTGCTTACAGAGTCCTCCTGGGCTGTATTACTTTATACCTGGGTGCTCTACCATGTGGTGAAAGAGGATGCCCCTGTATTGCTACTAAATGCTGCTGTGTGTCTTGCCGGAAACTGGATCGCCTTAAATGAACCCTGTGACTATTACAGCCCTAGTACCACAAGGAGCAAGGCCCGAGTGTATAACAGGAAGAAAGATAATAAAAGGACCAGGATGTCTGCTGCAAAACAGTGTCTTCTAGACGTGACAAGGAAGCTGCACCCCAAATCTCAAGAGTATGGTCCCCTACACAAGACCTACCCGACAACTCTAGTTGGTGAGAATAGGGCAGCTCTCACGGGGCCCCACCCGTGGATGAAGAATTATTGACAATCTATGACTGCTGAGAAAAGGAAAATAAGTCTTCCCCAGGGGCAAGCTCCACCCCCCCATAGGTTATCCCATCCCAAGTGGTCAGCCTTAAACATCCTTCAACACATATACATGCAAGCAATACTGACTCAATCAGCAGGTTATACACACACAGGTGCATACGCACAAACGCACAATTACAGAAGAGGTAATGGGTTTGAGAGAGAGAGAGTAAAGAAAACACGGGAGGAGTTGGGGGGAGAAGGGTGGAAATGGTGTGGCTATCTAGGAAATTCTCCCCCCAAATTAAAATTTTTCATTAAAAAACAAAACAATTAGAATTTTACTTTTAAAAAGGAAGATAATATTTACCTGGCTCTCTATAAGTTCAAACACAGGTATCTGTATCCCTCTGCTCCTAAAGCTTGTCTGAAAGGGCTGAATCCCTAACCTCTTTTCTGTTAGGAAGTCCCTGAGAGTTCTCTTACAGGGCTGGGACTTGCAGCATGCAAAGCCTTGAGCACCACCACGGCAGAGAGCACGCAGTTACAGTTCTGCTGTCCCTATGGTAACAAGCAGGTGTTTTTCTCCTTGCCAAACAATTTCCTATAGCTTACACCCACAACCCTGAGGTCCTCTGCAGGGATGTATGGAATTCTTGGGCCTTCAACACAGACACCTACTTTATCCTTCAGAATGCCCAACTCCATTCCTCCAGGTTGCAAAATTACAAAACTTTATATTCCCCAGCAAAGGTGGTTAACGTTTGTTTGTTGGTTGGTATAACTTCACCATATAGTGCTTAAAAGGTGATGCCTAGGGGCTGGAGAGATGGCTCAGTGGTTAAGAGCACTGGCTGCTTTTCCAAATGCTCCGGGTTCAATTCTCAGCACCCACATGGATGCTCTCAACTGTCTGTAACTCCTCTTCTAGGGGATCTGACACCCTTACGCAGACATACATGTGGGCAAACACTGATGTACATAAAATGCAAATAAAAGGTGATGCCTACCATTGGTCTCAGCACTCAGGAGGCAGAGGTGGGCAGAGCTCTGTGGGTTGGATGTCAGCCTGGTCTATGTAGTGAGTTCTAAGCTAGCCAAGTCTACATAGCAAGACCCTATCTCAAAAAAAAAACAAAAAAAAACAAAAAAAAAACACCACTTTTCTCTGATAGAACGATGCTATTTACATCAATTTTATTTCTCAACTACAAATCTCTTAAAACCTTGGCTTTAATTCCTACATTCCCACTTTTGAAACTGAGCAAGGAAAGTCCCCCGTGATAAGCATTAGCAGATAAATGCTTACATCTAAAGGGAATTGGAGACATTTTAAAGACCAGCTGGAAAACATTTCATAAATGTGTGGGAAGTGTTTCTTTTATACTCTATATTTCACTTAGGGCTGTGTGACTGATCGTGGCAAGAAGTGTGTGGTTAAAACATAGTAAATGAGCAATCGAGCACTGTGGCCAGAGGGAAAAATGATGTTATATTAGAAAAAAATGCATAAAAGGCATAAATAATATATCAAGGAGGTCACTCAATATGAGCTCCTAAGTCACTGGGAGTTATTAAAATCCTTTGTTATTTATGGGCCCACTTTACAAGCAATCATTCTTTCCTCCTTCCAAATGTGCCCGTGTGAGTGACAGAAAGACTATGTTCCTGCAGTGCTACTCTGGTTAATTCAGAGCTTTGGTAATTTTCCTAATGGAAAACGCTCAAATTCACACAAAAAAAAATGTTCATGGACTCCCTGGCAGAGGGCCTGAGACCATATTCGAGATGCGATACAGCACATCATTTGATTGCTTTCTTCTTCAACACACACTAGCGCTCTTCAAAATTGGTTTGCCTCCATTCCAAACTCTTGGCACAGCTCTTCCCTGGGTCCTTGGATGGAGTGGAGGCATTTATTGTTGGTGTCTTATCCAGGAAAACAGACAGATGTGCTGGTGAAAACATGCTCTCAAATTCAAACGAGCTAATCTGGATATCGTACGGGACTTGACCTTGATGCAAAGGTGGAAAGCCTCAGAAGTGAATATGCTCAAATCTTGTTGTTTAGTGACTCCATTTAAAATACACCATGAAAAGCAAAGGGGGAAAGGGTGGGGTGAGTGAAGACAGTCAGGGAAGGACACAAACAGATGGAAGAGCACACTCTCGGAATCCTGGGGAGTCTTCACACTCCCTCCCTCTCCCCCAACAGCCTTCCCTGCTGATGATGTGGCGGTGAGGACCAGAAATAAAGCAGTGTGACAGCAGCAAGCAGAACCAGGGAGACGACGGTACCAAGGCCGATGACACACATTTGCTCTAGCAGAGAAATTCTAGAACAAGTACAAGAGCCTTAGCTGTGGCTTCCCGAGTAGCCTGCTGGACAGTGAATATGTGCAACCAGAATGGGGCGTTGCTAATGGAGGGTCAATTTGGAGATGGTACAGCAGCTAGCCCAGGCGTGGAATGACCAGGACTTGAATGCTCCATCTCTCTTTATCTATAAATAGCAGTCTTTCTTTTCTTGCCACTTATTTTATTTTATTCCATGTTTTCTTCAGTGTGTTTTACAGATTAGTGACTTAAGGTCTATAAGCACATTCAAACACATTTTGCAAATCTCATTTTCCCCCACAAGCTATTTCCTTACTCACTATCTAAACTTTTTATTTAATTGCAAATTATATGGCCTATGGCTCAGGCTTCTTGCTAGCTAGCTCTTATAACTTAACTCGGCCCATAACTATTAATCTGTGTATTACCACGTCTTCTGTGGCTTTACCTGCATCCCATTACATGTTGCTCCTTGGACGGCAGACTGGCATCTCCTCTACCTCTGCCTTTCTTCTTCTTGACTCTCTTTCAGATTTCCTGCCCAGCTATAGCCTGCCTTGCCATAGGCCAGAGCAGTTTCTTTATTAACCAACCATAACAACACATATTCACAGCATACAGAAAGATATCCCACAGCAACACAGGGTTTCGTATAGACCAGGGTAGCTCTAAGTTGATCTGCAGCTGAGGATGACCTTGAACTCCTGATTCTCCTGCCTCCACCTGAGATTACAGGCAAGTGTGCACCGTGCCCAATTTGACCGATCACTTTTTCAGCCTGTAAACCTGTGTAGGACTCTGTGAAGTAACGTCCCCAGAAAAAAAACAAAGCCCACCGTGAACCTAATTTCTAAAAGAAAATTCCTTATCGGTAGTTTTCAACCTTCCTAATGTTGAGACCCTTTAATACAGTTCCTCATGTTGTGGTGACCCCCCAGCCATAAAGTGATTCTTGTTGCTACTTTAGAACTGTACTTTTGCTACTGTTAGGAACTGCAATGTAAGCATTTTCTTGGAGAGAGAAGTTTGCCAGAGGGGTTGCGACCCACATGTTCGGAACCAGTGGCTTAGATACTAAATATACCAAAATAGTCCCACCTAATCTTGAACAATGCAGCTTTAGAGGCCACCAAGGTGTCTCTCTCTCACACACACACACATCATCATCATTAAAACAGTTATATGTGACTCTAAGTCTCTCTTTAGAAGTTGAACCCAATCCAAGGCACATACTACTTTCCTTCTCTTCTACGTTTCTCTTTCCCTGTCAATGTCCATACTGACACCTACATTAAAACCCTTTTCTTAATAAACTTCAGCTTGGGTCCTGTTAACTTATCCTGAAGTTCTTTTCTGGGGTATAAGTCAACAACCTGGCTTCGTCTCACCAGGAATGTTGGTCTCAGCTGCTTGGGAGGTTGAGATAGGGGACATGCAAACTCAAGGCCTGCCGGGGCTATAAAGAATTCTCATGTCACCCGCTTAGAGTACGGCTACACCATACTAAACACTCCTTGGCTCTTCTGAGAAGAAGCCTTGTGTGTCCTGCTCTTGATACAACATATAGGAAGGATAAAGTAGAAATCAACATGGAAAAAAAAAAAAAGAAAGAAAGCCATTTGACTGAGGAATGAGTGCCAGGTAAGAACTGATGCTTCTCCAAAGAGGGAATGGCCAATCGAGCCGAGAAGCTGTTCCTCATGACCATCAGGCATCAGAGAAAGGCAAACCACAGCCCTGCTGTGGCACTACAGCAGGGGGAAGGTTTTAAATGCAGGCGACACTAACCATCAGAGCGGACCCAAGATGGCTGTGCCAATGAGCCAAGACCACTTTCATTTGTATTGAAACTCAAGTATTCATACCTCACACACCAGCAATTTCCTCCTAAATTTACACACTCAGCAGGATACATTGATAGGTTTGTCTCCCCCCACCCCAAATCTGTGTAAGAATGTTGAGAGCTATGTTTTAACATTCACCAACTGAGAATGACTCAAATGGCCAATACATAGACTTGTGGTCACACAGTTGGTGCTTAGAATAATAAACAGTCTACAGACCTCACAAAATATTGAACGAGTGAAAGACTCGAGATTCAATTTGTGATTCCACGTGTCTAATGATGAAAACAAGCTAAGCTAACCGATGCTGCAGAGAGAACCCACTGCAGAAAGAGTGACTGGAAAAGGAGATCTCGGGACGCCATATTGTAGTGTCACACTTGACCCAAATGCTAAATAGGTGAGTCCCACTTATGAATAGTCTCAGAACTATCGACTGACAGTTGGCGCTTATCTGTGTCAGTATTATACTTCAATAAAAACGTTGGTGAAAGTAGTCAAGGGCTACCCTGGTGATGAGTCCAGTACTTGAAAGCACCATACCACGCTGAGCTGAGTGAGAGAGACTCTTGGAACAAAACACATTGTTGAGTCAAAAAAAGAAAAAGCTGATGTGTTTTCTCAATTCACAGATGCAGTTTCTACGGACTGTCTTCTCAGACACGGGGTCTTACCATGCTGTCCAGACTAGCCATGGGCTCCGGGGCTCTAGCGATCCTCCTGCTTCGGCCTCTGAGTAGCTGGGGCTGCGGGCCTTTCTCCTTTGCACCTAGCTTCATTTCCAGATGCTGAGACTGAACCAGGAGCTTCTAAAGCTCTCGGGAAGAAAGACTCTACTCCAAAGAACCCGGGCGGACTGCGATCACCCCCTCTGTGCTTAGTCTGATACTTAAGTAACTTACTGTGTCGCTCTGTCGCAGGGCTAGTTAAATCGTGGCGTCGCTTTGAAACCCAGTGTTTTAAGCGCAGCTGCTCTGAAGCTCTCTAAAAGCCAAGCACTGAGACACCGTCGCAAGCTTGGGATAAGAAGGGCATTGAAGAGTCCTATAGGTTATCACTTCTAATAAGATAAGCATTGGTAATCAGAACCCACATAAAAAAACAAAAGCTCTTTGGGACCCTGAACAATTTTCTTAAAAGGGAAGGGGCTATTTGAGAACTCAACTATTAATTAGCGTCACTTTTCCTGTGACCTTGGATGAAGCCATCATTTTACAATCCCAAGCACTTGTGAGTCTCTGGCTGGGACTAGTCTATTGGCCCTCTTAGCTCTTCCTACTTTTATTCTTTTAATCAATTTTTCCTTTGAAAACTATTTTGTAATTTATGTTCCATCCAGCATTGTATTTTATTCCCACTGGGTGAACTTCAGGTTTTCCCCTGAGGTGACTTGAAACAAATGCATACTTTTCTCAAATTTACGCTGACCCTGGGGGGCCATGACTCTGAGGCCCAGCAGGAAGTCCGACAAGCTGCAAGGCCCCTCAGCCATATCTGCTGAAGAGAGACCCACACAGGCAGCCATGCTTCTGAAGATCCTCGACAAAGATAACCCAGCTGAGGTAAAGTCAACACAGTGCCTCCTCACGGCCAGGAACGCCCTCGACCAGTCAGAGAACACCCCGCGGAGTGAGGCTGCACGAAGGCTCCAATAATCCCAACAGAATGGAATATTTGAAACGACAGTGGAAAGGCCTTGTTACGAAGCCTGCTAATGGGTGAGTGGTATTTGGATACCTAGTGCCTCGTGGCAGTGGGAGAGAAAACAGAGGCCTGAAGCAAATTCCAACAATAGTGTCTAGTGTGCATGCTGCGGCCACCAGAAGCTCATTGTCCTTACAGACAAACCCTCGGATGCTGGCGTGAACATCAAGATTGCAAACTATGGCTTCAACAGCAAACGTGTCTTCTCCGACAAACTGGTTGCTGCTTTCTGGACAGCCTGCCAGTCTCCTAAAGCAGCTCCACAGAGCCTGGGACTTGCATGCCCTGGTAAGTGGGGGTTCCCACCTTTTGACCTCCAGAGGTTCAGGGAACTGCCACAGGGGTGCTGAGCAGGAGACACGGCATCCTTCCTAGGTGGCTCTGGTGCGGAGAACACATTCAAAGGCCAACTCATTCATTCTCAGTCTCCGTGAGGAGAACACTGCAATGGACCCACTGATAACTGTGGGCCACCAAGGTGAGGAACGGAAGCAGTGGGGGGGGGTCACATCCTGTCATCAAAGTTACAGACAGGACTTCGTAATGGGCTGAAAATTCGACGAGATAATGGCTTCCTATGTCTTCTCCTGGATTCTTCTAAACTCTGAGCTGGACAGCTACCCTGGCACCAAGTGATGGGACCAACCAGCACACCTCCCCCAGCCCATCAGGTACAACTCAGGCTGCCTGCTAACCTCATGGGGTATGGTTTTAGAAGCCTGCCATCCATCTGTCATTGCTCCTCTTAGAATCCTCAGAGGAACACCACAGATCCCGAGGACGAGGAGATGGAGTGGAGGACAGCAGCCTGACTCTGTGCCCACCAGCTCCAAGCCAGCCTGACAAAAATAAGACATCCCTCCCCTCCCATCGTCTCCCACCATCTCCTCTAGGAACAGTGGCCCTTCCACCAACACACGTTACAACAGGAATCCCCCACTTGTGGGACAGCCAGCCTTGATGAAACATTCGTTCAGGTTAGCAGGGCCTAGGATGCTCCATGGTGAACAGCTGTGAGGTCTCCCTGCTCGGCACAGCCCTCCCTGTGGTCTCTCCCTCTACCCAGATGGTAGCAAAAGTGTCAGAGCTCCAGACAAACCAGCTTCCACGAGGTATGTCCAAAAGGAAATCCATCCCCATTGGGCAGCACAGACCTGTGCTGGCTAGCGATTCTGCCCAAAGGACTCGGCTACAGCCTTATCGTCTAAGAACTGGCCAAGACCACCGGGGGCCCAATCTTAGCTTCTTTAGGAAGTTCAGGTTCAACTGCACAGGAAGAAATCGCTGCTTCAAGGTTTCCAAAAGCAATCTGCATGACTTTGAAGACAAACACGTAGTGACGATTCACACTCCTGGAGAAGCATTTTGGGTAGAGAGAATATGGAGCTCCAGGGTCCAGGTGGGCTCTTGGTCGGCACTTGCGGCTGGCTAGTGCTGGGAGCGCCCTGCCTGGCAAACTCCAAGCGGCCTAATTTAAGGGTCTCCGGAATCTTTCAGTCCGAATCTCCATGGCCTGGAGGAGTAAACATCTCCTGTCCACGCACCCTGCCACGCTGGAGCCTTCTCCCCGCCTGCTGGGCTCAGTTTTCGATCGGCCTTGCAAGTGTGATTCACATTGCACTGGGAGACCATTGGAGGTTTACTCTCCAGAGTGGCGACTCAGCAAAGCTCTGGACTTCAGGGTCTCAGTCACCCCTGCAGATAGTGAGGCTGTCCTTTTTCTGATTTCTGGTAGAAGTTCAAATTGCAATTCCTTTCTGGGTGGCGGTTTGGTAACGTATCAGAATCCTTAACCGTGGTGGTTGGGGCGCGAGGACCCCGGCTTCGTGGCTGTCTTAGCTCCAGCTCCAGGGGAGTGTGGGAGGACCAAGAATTTGCCGGAGCTCTACCGACGCCTCAGCCTGACGTTATCTAACTTAACATCGTAGTAATTTCATATGTATCTCATGAGCTGCTGCTTTCACTGTGCACTAAAACTTTCCCCTACTCTTTTGCCTTCTTCCACAACATACAGGAACACATATTGCATATTTTCATTTGTGCCTATCAACAGAATCCACAGAGATCCTTCCAAGGAGCTGTGAACCTCCACATGCTCTTCAGGCTCTTAGAGTGTACAAACTTTGATTCCTTTCATGAGACTATAAATAATGATTTTAAAGGTATTTTGAGTTAAATGTCTTGGGAGCTTGAAAGGGGGGAGCAACTACTATAAAATCTCCAAGACATGAATTCTCTCCTTTCCAATTTTGGGTTATGCAGCTGCACAAAAAGAAAAAGTAAACAGTGGCCTAGTTTTTTCTTGAAAAATTCACTTTGAGTAAATCAGCCACGGAGTAGAAAATGAACCTAGGAATACAGCCCACTGTAACAAGACACAGAACTATAAGATACTAACAGAATCTGGCTAAGCTACGATTCTGGGTGACCATGTTACTCAAGAAGTCCTTTCTCTGGGGTGTCAAAAACAGAATTTCCCCATCACTGCTTTGTCAAGGCATCCATTGCCATCTATGCATATGTGTGGCCCTGTGCATAGGAAAAAGCAGGAAAACCTACAGAAAGGAAGGACTTCCTGGCTACCTTATAAGGATCTCTGCACAGGAGAGAAAAGCCTAGCTTTCTCCAGAAAGACAGAGAGGGCAAGTCCATGCTCAGTGTCTGCAGACACATAGAACTACCATCAAATCCCAACTCTAATACCTACCATCTATGTGATCCTAAGAGGGCATTTCTAAACCAGGCCTCTTCACTTACAAATTGATATTAACAATACCCATCTAGAAGGGTCACAGCTAAAAGTTATTTACATAAATGACATTGTATGGTATTCCTGTCTCAAGCCCCTCCTGTATTCATTACATCCGTCATTATTTTAATCACCATTGTTGTTGCTGTTGATATGATTAGCAAGACCAACATCAGAGTAATAATTATACTATTTTAGGAGTATACTTTCCAAAATGTGTCTCTACATTTCACTAATCATAATACCCCAAGTATTTTCAATGAAGTAGAGCCTTTTATTCTAGAGTTGGCAAAGGATCTTAAAATGAGATTCTCCCCCTGGAATGTAACACATTAACTAATGTTCATGTACATGCTTAAATGTCTATTCCTTCTCTGGGTAGAATGTTTTGAAAATGGCTGGGTTTTAGCACTTTCCAAACAAACATAACAAAGATAGATTAGATGTGATAGGTAGGTAGGTAGGTAGGTAGGTAGGTAGGTAGGTAGGTAGCTAGATAGAAGATAAGAGATTTATCATAGAAACCCACAGTATGCTGTCTGTAAATTGGAGACTAGAGAAGTCAAAGATGAGCCAGAAAGTCAATGACGTCATTCAGTCTAGGTTCAAAGGTCTAAGAACAGGAGCTCTGATTCATCTATCTGAGAGCAGGAGAAGATGGAAGTCCCAGGTCTAGAAGAAGAAATATATTCTTCCTCTGCCTGTTTGTTTTATTCAGGTGCCTGATGAATAGGAGCATGGCTGCCTATTTCTTCAATCAGTCTACTGATCAATTGTTAATCTCCTCTGCAAATACCCTCACAGAGACATACTCAGAAACATGCATTTTGCCAGCTCTCTGGACATCCCTTAGTCCACTCAAGTTGACAAAGAAAATGAACCATCACTGGTGAAAATAATAGAGTGTGCTATTATTTTTTGTCAACTTAATACAAGCTAGAGTCATCTGAAAGGAAAATCTCAATTGAGAAATTGCCTCCATAACCCCAGCTGTCAGGCATTTTCTTAGTTAGTGACTGATGGAAGAGCGCCCAGGCCATTTTGGGTGGTGCTATCTCTGGACTAGCGGTCCTTACTCATGGCTGATTAAGCCATGAGTAGTAAGTCAGTAAGCAGCACCCATCCGCGGCCTCTGCATCAGTTCCTGCCTCCAGGTTCTTGCCCTGTTTGAGTTCCTGTCCTGACTTCCTTTGATGATGAACAGTGCTGTAGAAGAATAAGCCAAATAAACCCTTTCCTCCCCGAGTTGCTTTGGCCATGGTGTCTCATCACAGCAATAGTAACCCTAACTAAAACAGAGAGAATATCTGGGAAAGAAAGAGTCAGAGAGAAGGCTGGAAACTTCTGAGCAGTTGCAATCTTTGAAACTAGAGGAGGAGTTTGGGTCCTGACTCCAACACTGTCATTGTGACTGTGTTTAAGCTCTCTGAATCCCAACAGCCTCGTAACTATCCCCTCATTCATAAAATGGGGATAGTTATGGTACCACTCTGTAAGGGTTCTGAATTACTCAGTTTATGAAGCACACTGACTGACTTAGAAGGGCACAAGAAGAATCAGTTCCCCTTCCTGTGCATTTCCAGTGCTGCGGCGGACTGATCTATTTCCTTACCCTGTATCGTCCTTCCTGGGTGCCAGGGGCTTTCCTGAAGAAAGTAAGCAGAAAGATGCAAGGAATTTTAAGATTTAATTTCCATGTGAAAAAAAAAAAAGCTACATGTTGGAGCATTTAGTGTACACCACCTAAGCATGATGGGCCTGCTCCACTATTAGGAAAAAGTCTTTGACTCTGGAAGAAATCTCAGGCTACAAGTCTCTACCTTTGTCCATACAGGCTTGGGGTCCTTCGAATTTCAGGGCTCTCATCGTGGAATTTGCCAAAAGCCAGGCTAGTTGGAATTCGGTTGGAACTTTGCTCTGTGAAGTCTGTGAAATCTGCACTGGGTCCTCATCAAGACTCAGGGTTAAACTGAGGCAGGGACGTTCACCAGGCTCCCAAGGTCCCCAAGGCCATCCCTGAGTTCTAATGACCCACCTGGGAGAGGAGTAAGGAATGGACGGGAGCTATCAGGACTCTTCTGCAGGTTAAGTTTTCTATCACATAAGGACCACAGAGAAACCCTGTCTCAAAAAACTAACAAACAAGAACCACTGACCACATACCCCAGGAGAGAGGGAGCAATTCTCCATAAGCTTGGGGA
>CABHPH010145441.1:40725-50754 GCA_902168325.1 Peromyscus nudipes | reverse complement strand
GGGGGGGGGGGACTCTTCTGGGGGCCTGCAGTTCAGGGAGAAAGATACTTAGCAAATGTGACCTATATGTGAAGGAAAGTCATGGTGAGGTCAGAATGAAGAGGAATACAGCACATTCCAAGCATTAAAAGGTTTCTAATGTCTGCATAACTAGATGCAGAAATCAAAGGTGAACTTCGTGTGGGCCCGAGCTATGCAACATTAAAAACTGAAGAATGGTAGGGTTGTCTGGAGGTTGGGGTAGGAGAGACATGGTCAACGTATATTATGTACTTGTATGACAATGTCCTTGTGGAACCCAGTCCTCTGTATAATAAGTATACCAATAAAAGGGGAACCTTTTTAATTTTTAAATTAAAACACTTATTGAAAAGTTTTTAGCAGAATATGATCAGAGCAGCATTTGGAAAAGGCAGTAGCAACGCTGGGGCTCCAATATGTAAAGTCGGATGAGGTGGGAAGGGTGGGCAGGCAGGCAGGCTGGCAGGCTGGCAGGCTGGCAGGCAGCTGCGGAGAGCCAGGAGGGAGGTAGCTGCCACTTCCAATGGGGAGGCAGTGGTGGGAGGGGAACAGAAGAGGTGCAGTGATAAGCTGTAGAAGGTAAAGCCGCCAGCTGTGGTGACTGGGGAAAAAAAAAAAGAGGAGGGAGGCAGAGTGGTGAAAATGCCTCTCAGGTGTGGGGCTGACCCAGCTAGGGAATTGGCAATCCCACCCATGACGGGGACATTAGATGAGGTTTGACGGGAAAGCCCATGAGATCAACTCTGACCATGACATGTTAAGATGCCCTCAAAACATTTATATAAAGGTCAAGTCCCCAGTTAGTTATATAACTGAATTGCAGGGCTAAAATTCTCTGTAGATGCAAAACTGAGTCAAGAATGAATGAGAGACTTCCCAAAAGCCAATGAATGAATGAGGGGGGGGGGAGGGAGGGAGTGTTAGTTAGTTCGTTTAGGAATAAGAGTCAAGAACTTAGGACAGAATCCCAAAGCGTCCCCACTCTTCATGGTGAAGAAGACTTGCCCTCAAAGGAAACCAAAAAAGAACAGCAAAAAGGTCCCAAAGACAGCATGGTTCCCCCAGACACAGAGAAGAGTGTTTGAAGAATGTGACTAGCTAGGCCCAACCCAGCTGAGACATGAAGTTAAGTCAAGGCTATAGAGTGTGCCTATAGAGATTGACAGACATGAAGGTCGCTGTGACCTTCTCCTGGGGGACGGGGGAAACCCTGCACACAGCGGATAAAACTGGGACAGAGTGAGGTTGCAGAGTCACAAATACAAATGATCCAGCTAGGCCTGCTGTAGAAGACCAAGGCTGGCCGGGCTGTGGCCATGAAGGGGTGAAAACCAAGCAGAGCCCATTTTTTGTGTGTTTTGGTGGCTTGGAGGTGGGTTTTGATTTTTTGTTTTTGTTTTCGTTTTGGTGGGGGTTTGTTTCTCTTTTGTCTTTTTCTTTCTCCAAGATGTGAAAGGCTTTCTGAAAATTTGAAAGAAGTATTATTTGGGGAATACCTTCCCACACTTTACCTATCCCTCAGACTTCCTGAGACCCAGTGGAAACAAAAAAATTAATTGATGGCAAACACTCAACTCCCAAACATCCAAAACCTTTCCACTCCACACTATGGGCTTGTTAAGGGAAAGGAATTTTCCTTTGATTAGCCCAAACCCTCGACTCCCCTTTCCTCTTCCAAATCTCATTAGGAAGTCAAATTAGGAAGCCCACACCAGCCAAGTTTTGTTTTGCCCTAACAGCCCTCCCGGTCCCCGCAAACCCTGCCTGATGGAGGTTAATGGGATTCCAGCCTCCCCAGCCTGGTGGAGAGCCAGGGTGACCTACTTTCAAAGTCCTGCCTGTTGAAACTGACTTGTTTTCCAGCAGTCTTCATCCCCATTCCCAGCACCCCTTCTCAAAGGACAGTCGTGAATGAACTAATTAGCTGGTGACTTGTTTAATTCGATAAATCAAGCCAGAGCACTGACAGCCCAGTGTTCAGGTAGAGACAAGAAAAGACAAATTCTAAGTAAAGCCACATCCTCCACTGGTTCCTCGCAATCATAAGTGGAAAACAGTTCCTACAAATCATTCTGAATTTGCACTGCTCTGTTCCTCCAGGGTGGTCTGAATGCTAAGAATTACCAGAACTTTCAAAGATATTTATCTCCTGGAAAGGACTGGCGTTCTCCCTAAATTATTCCCATCCATTCTGCTTGGTTATCTCTTGCTTAGACAATGGCCCGTGTTTGTGAGGTCTGCGGTACAGAGACTGGGTCAGTTTCTCTAGAAATAAAACCAGAAATATCTTCCTTTTAAATCAGCCCTCTGGTTCCAGAGCCCCTCCTGCCTCCTAGCAGAGTCACCTGGGTCCATCCATGCTCTCAGGGTAGTGAAGGAACATGGACTATAGCAGGTGGTAGATCTGCGTGTCCAGATGGACTTGGAGTCCCAGATGCCTTATGGTTAGAAATGAATGTTGCAAGAACCTGACAAACCCTGATCCGCCAACTCAGGGCTTCAGCCAAATGAATGGCTTTGCCGCCCCCTGGTGGCTGAACAGAGTTTCTGCACTTGAGGGGGGGGGAACCGAACTCATGAGACAAAACTAAACATTTAGGAATTGTTACCAGGTCTCATTGGTGTGGATCTGTAACTTATGAGGCAAGGATCGAGGTCTAGATGGATCACAAAGATCATTTCTTACCTCTTTTCCTCTGTGTTGTATTTTGGGAAGTTTTGTTGCAAATGAGGCACAGTATTGTCAGGAACCATGATGAGCAATTTCTTTACAATAGGTGAGGTTAAAAACACCTGTTCCTATGCCCTCATCCCATGCACCACACTCTCTCAAAGGGTTAAAACAAGCATTTCTCCATGTAGCCACTTATTTTTCATTTTGCTTGTGTTATTTGTTCATAACTTTACTGACACTTTTCAGTTATGCTGGATTGGGACATTTTTTTTGAAGACATGCTATTTTTCTTGGGACCAGAGATGTTATGGTTTGCATCTTAGATGTCCCCTAAAAAGCTAAAGGCTTGGTTTCCAGCTTGTGGCACTCATGGAAAGTGATGGAAACTTCAGGAGTTGGGAAGAAGGTAGGCCTGTGGAGGTCTGTACTTGGAAGGTATATTAGCACCCAGCCACCCACTACCTCCTCCTTATGGCCCCACCATGATATACTATGTGCCACAGCCCCACAGAAACATGACCATGGACTGGAATCTCTGACACCATGAGCTGAAAGGAGACTTTTTTCCTCTCTAAGATGTCTTTCTCAGTTGTCTTGTCACAGCGGCGGAAAACTGGAACAAGACGGGCCACAAAGATGTTCAATTTCAGAATATTTGTGGATAGATATAATGACATATCTTGGGGACAGGACCCAAGTCTCAACATGCAACATGTTTCATGTACACCTTTTACACTTGGATAAGTTTGCACAATATTTTAATGCATCTGCAATTTGACTGTAACCCATCGCATGGGGTCAAGGGTGGAATTCTCCTTTTGGGTTTCATGTTACTGCTCAGAAGGTCTCAGATTTGTGGCTTCTAAGATTTGTAATACTAAGCATGTGCCGTTCTCTTTTTTTTTTTTTTTTTTTTTTTGGTTTTTCGAGACAGGGTTTCTCTGTGTAGCTTTGCGCCTTTCCTGGAACTCACTTTGGAGACCAGGCTGGCCTCGAACTCACAGAGATCTGCCTGCCTCTGCCTCCCGAGTGCTGGGATTAAAGGCGTGCGCCACCACCGCCCGGCCCGTTCTCTTTATTATACAGAGGTTTTAATTGATGTATAATTCAACTGGTTTCCTTTGCAGTTGCTTTTCTTGTTTCAAATATAAGACAGGTAACATTCCTTTAACAAAAGTTTTAATCAAATGTTTGATGTTTTCTATAATCTAGATGTTATCTATCTGGTTCTAGAGCTATTGTTTGCTGTACGGTGTTCGGTGTGAATCCAGTGTTTTTATTATAGTGGTCCTGACACCCTTGGTGGCCAGTCTTTCCTCTCAGGCTCACTTGAGTAGACTATTTCATACAGGGAAGTCTCTAGATGCTCTGTTTTGGGTCACTAATTTCTATTCTGTTTTACTTTGATTATCATATTATTTTTAATTAGATTTGTCATATACTCTGGCATGTAATAAGTCTATATCAATTCTGTCTGCTTTAAAATAAAAAAAGGATTCAAATTTAAATCCTAGATAAAAGAAAATTAGGACACCAAATTGGCAAAATGTCATATCTTGAAAGACCTGGAATCTAAAAGAGCATAAATAAGAACTTGATTAAAGTTCGATTAAATTAAAGAGCCCTAGGCCTGGCTAGCATTTCCTGAGAAAAAGTCACACATAAGCTTATCCATTCCATTATTTTAAATAAGGTTTTTATAAGAGAAATAATAAATACTTTGAAGCGACCTTTAATTAAATTTGAAGGTCAAAGGAAATAGAAAAGCTCTACATTCATTTCCTAGATTAATTCATTTATTTCAACAAACATTTGAAAGGAGCCCACTGCATGCTAAGGTCTCTACCAGGCAGGGAAATATAGCTGAAATAACAAATTAAAAGAAAAAAAAAAGGCCTCTACTCTATTGGCACCTAATGGGGAAGAGAGACATTAAACAAGAAATTCTGAGTGACGCATCAAGTCAGCAAGCAGTTTGGGGGAGCAGAGAAAAGGTCTCTCATGAAAGCACTATATAGCCTGGGGGGAAATTTTCTTGTCCTGGATAAGAGAAAGTGCAAGGTATGTCTAAAGATGCTTTAAAAACTTTGCTCCTACACCCTTCTGCATCGACAGAGGGTCGGGCACTTGGACATGGGTCCAGTTTTCCCATCCCTTGCAGCCCTCACCAGGCCCTGGAAGGCCCCGCCCTCAGGCTGTCAGCTGTGTTGGTTGAAAAGGCTTCTATGAGGCCTTATCCTTGAGCAGCATCTCAGGCACATTGCTTGATGTAACCGAATCCCTGGCAAAAAGCAGCTTAAGAAAGGAAAGGCGTGTTTTGGCTCCTGGTTTTGGAAGACATAGTTCGTCTTAACATGGAAGGCATGACATCCGGAACATGAGGTGGCTGTCACTATGCATCTGTAGCCAGGAAGTGCAGAGATGCAGCCTGGTGTTCAGCTCGCTTCCCCTTTCTTCCCTTTTGTACTCAATCAGGAGTGCCAGCCTGTGGATGGTGCTCCCCACGTTGAGGGAGGTCCTCAATGAGGCTTCTCTGGAAACAGCTTTGAGAACACTCAGATCCTGCTGTCCTAGGTGGTTACTGGTCCAGTTAAGTTGTTAGGAAGATCAACCATCACACAAACGTATGTCTGTGAGGTACACAAGTACCAGTTTGTGCCGGATTGGCGTCAGGGAGGTTCACAATGCTCTAGGTTCCTCAGTGGAGCTGTATTTGTCTCCCTAGGTTGTCACTGTGAGTCATGTCACTTGTGGGGTTCAGGATATGAAATGACACTCTAAGGAAGATGGGAGGACAGTGGGTGGAGCATCTATGTGGCAATGGAGGAGGGCTGCATCCCAAGGGACTGCTGGACAGGCATTGTAAAACAGGCCAGCCACTTGATATGAGGCTGGAGAGGCAGTGCCACAGCCCCAGACTGGAGGCACTATGGAAGCTGGGACCATAAGTTCCCTCAGGAGCTTCTTAAAGAAAGCTGCTGAGTGCTGGGGAGATGACTCAGTCAGTCAAGTGCTTGCCAGGAAAGAACAAGGACCAGAATCCACATTTTTAAATGTCAGCTGTGGTTACCGCATGCTTATAATCCCAACACTAGGGAGGGGAAAACAGGCAGATAATTGGGGCTTCCTAGCCAATCAGCCTAGCCTGCTTGGTGAGTTCCAGGACACTGAGAGATCTTATTTAAAAAAAAAAAAAAAATGGCTGGGCGGTAGTGGTGCACGTCTTTAATCCCAGCATCTGGGAGGCAGAGCCAGGTGGAGCTCTGTGAGTTTGAGGCCAGCCTGGGCTACAGAGTGAGATCTAGAACAGGCCCAAAAACTACACAGAGAAACCCTGTCTCGAAAAACAAAATAACAAAACAAAACAAAACAAAAAGGACAGCACATGAGAAACCACACCTGAGGTTGTCTTCCAACCTACACACACACACACACACACACACACACACACACATTCACATTCACCAGCACACATGTACATATACAAAGAAGTTGTTAAAACCACTGATGCACAATCCATAGGAATTCATAAGGAGCTTGAGAAAAGGAAACTAAGTCCCCATCTGTGCCAATCATAGAGAAAGGCAGACATGTCTTCAGGTGCTGTCTTAGGTACTGTTCTAACACCGTGACAAAACACCATGACCAAATCAACTTACAGAAGCATTTCCCTGGAGACTTGCTTACAGTTTCAGGGGTTAGTCCCCCATCACCATGGTGGGAGTGGAATGGCAGGCAGGAGCGGTGCTAGAGCAATGGCTGGGAGCCCTGGTCCCAAAGAAGGAAGCAGAGAGGAAGACTGGGCTTGGTGTGGGCTTTTGAAACCTCAGCACCCACCTCCAGTAACACACCACCTCCAACACGGCCACACCTCCTAATCCTTCCCAAACAGTTCCACTCTCTGGTGAGCAAACATTCAAATAGATGAGCATATGGGGACCATTCGTATTCAAATACACAGGTAATAGGAGCTTGGAGACCCAAAAATGGTGAGCAGGATTTTCCCGGATTTGGAGACAATAAGACCAATTCAGTCACCACCAGATACAGATGTTCAGCTGGCCCACTGGGGTCCTCCATAACTGGGGAGCACCAATAAAGCCCACCCCTGAGGAGCTCCCCCCAAAAAAAGAAAATTGTTAGGAAGCCATTTTAATTATAAGTCTGAGGTGATGGTGGCACACATCTTTAATCCCAGTACTTGGGAGACAGACACAGGTGTATCTCTGAGTTGAGGCCAGCCTGGTCTACAAAGTGAATTCCTGGACAGCCAGGGCTATACAGAGAAACCCTGTCTCAACAAAAAAGAAAAAGACAATTATAGGTCTGACTACAGAGACCTGCAGGACATGTGGGAACAGACAGACTGCAGACCCTGCCTCAGACAGTGGGTTGGAAAGGCTCCTGGAGAAGGTGACACATGAAAGCTTTTGAGCTACAGGACACCACCCTACAGAGCTTGTTAAAACAAATGACTGAGCCCTACCCAACACCCCTAATTCACCAAATCTGTGTGGGACCAATTAACCTTCATTTCTGATAAGTTCCCAGGGGTGCCAAGGACCCAGACTTTCCAAAGTGCTTTAGTACAGAAATAAATGCCAGGGCCCTGCTCCTAGGCTGGCCTGGCCAGGCACAGGGAGCTTCTGGGAGCGTGGGGCTTGGGGGACAACATCTGGCCCTTGTTGCCTGCTGGTGCTAAAGCCAGGCTTAGACTTTGGCTCCATTCATGTTCCAGACCTTCAACTGGTAACAACCACAGTAGGAAATCTACTCAGAAAAACCTTCCCCACCCCTTTCCTGATATCACATTGAGCCCACAGTTTTCCTCTCAGCAACAGAAAAAGTTAGTATATCTTACCCAAAATGCCCTGGACCAGAGGATTTTCCAATTTCAGATTTTGAAAACTGTATAACATTTACAATTTACATATACATAATGATGCATCTTGGGGATGGAATCCAGGTCTAAACATGAGTTCATTTGTTTCACATACACCTTATAACACAGCCTGAAGATAACTTAGCACAATGTTTCATTAATTTTTTAATTAGCATACAAAACTAATAAGTTTCCTTATAGCATTTTCATATACGTGTACACTTCATTCAAACTCCCCCCAACTCCCCCATTGTTCCCTAGCCACCTCTGCCTGGTTCCTCAATAGTCCTGGCCTTCTGTTCTCTAGACACATGTAGAATTACTTCCTCCTCCCTGCTTACCCTCTTCTCTCATGATCCCCTTTCTAGTTTCATGACCTACACAGACACAAACCACCATACACACAACTACACACATACAGACACCCCACACACACACACACCACAGGCACAAGCACACACATCTGTATATAATTTTAAACCTAGATTCCACAGATAAGAGAAAAACTGCAGTATTTGTGAGTTTGGCTTATTTTGTTTAACGTAATGCTTTCTGGTTCTATCCATTTTCCTGCAAATATCATGGTTGGATAAAATTCTACTGTATATCAGTTACCCATTCTTCTGTTGATGGACATCTAGACTGGTCCATTCCCTGGCTACTGCACATTTTCTAAGAAGTTTGTGCATGCAGCTACTTCATGATACACAATTTTCTGTTTGTGGCATTGTGTCAGCACCCAAGCTGCTTTGGATTTAGGAGGATCCCAGCTTTGGGGTTTTCAGAACAAAGATGTTAAACCTGTGATTATAATCATAGCAGAGATGCTGAGCGCTGAATTAAGCACACTGTGCGGGAGAGCTGGCTAATTACCCACGATCACCCTCTGATACAGACATGTGATCCCCATTTTAAAGATTTGGACGCTGGGGCCAGGGAGATGCTGTACAAGCAAGAGGACCTGAGTTCAGGCCCTCCAGATCTCATATAAAAGCTGCGTGTGTCCATAAGCCCTGCATTGAGGAAACAGAAACCAGTGGGTCCTGGAAGTTCACTGGACAGCAAATTTAGCCAAAATGGTGAGCCTGGGTTGAAAGAGAGATGCTATCTCAAACAATAAGATGAATAGTGATAGAGGAAGATACCTAACATGGTAGAGGTACATGCATCCACAGATATGTGCACATACATAACACATACAAATAAAAAAATGTTTGAAAACTGATTTGGATACTCAGATACGGAGGAGGCTGAGTTTGCTCAAAGGCACACAGCTCTACGGGCTGGTGTCAGGACCTACACCTAAGCTTTCCTCCCCTCTGCTTGTTGGTTGGTTCCATATGTCTGCCAAGGGTCAATGATCTAGTTCTGTGGGGCCCACTGGGTCTGGAGTCATCACTGTCTGAGCTAGGTGAAGGTAGGCAGAAGCACAGATCTCAGCAGAAGCCACAAGGTCTCTCAAAACAGCAAAGGCTGACCAGCGACCAGATGGAATGAACAGATCGGATTGTGACTAGCCAAGGATTCCCCACAGCTAGTGGCCTGAGGCTGCAGCGTTATGCCAAGCTGCCTTTAAGCCTTGGTCCCTGCTACCCATGCCTCCAAGCTCATTCACCCCAATGCACTCTCATTGCCTTTCAACAAAACAGGGTCATAATTCTACCCCTACAGGATCTCCATGAAGGGAAAATGGAATTGGATGGATCTGTCACCTAGAATGTGCTAAGAGAATGTGACTCTTCCACCGTAGTCCCTTCTGTGAACCACCTCCATCATCTCTTGCAATGCAGCCTCTCCTGAGACCTTGCAACCTGAGGAGATGGAGGCTGAAGAGCTGCTCCTGGTAGCTGGAGTCTGGAGACATTATTTCAAGGCACTGGAACACTTAGCCAAAGGTTCCTGGCTCTCCAACTCAACTGGTAACCAGGGCAACCAGATGAGTATGCCCTGATGCCAGGCAGGTCCTCGCCTTCAGTGATTTCTTAAGGTAAACAGAGGCAGAAGGCACTGGAAGACCTTTGGCACTCTGGAGATCTCAATTGAGTGGGCAGGAGGAGAATTTAGGAGTTGATAATAGAAAGAACATTGACCTTGAGCTCATGTTTGTGTGGGTCATTGTCTCCATTCTATTCTGCCTCTTAATGTTGTAACTCTGGACAAGTTCCATGACTCTCTTGAAGAAGACAGAATCAATAATCCTTACCTTAGTTCTGTTGTAAAGATGAAATGAAGATATGTCTTGGGACCTTGGAGAGCAGTTACTGTTTGCAAAGCTCATCTCACATCCTACATAGCTAAGTACACACACACACACACACACACACACACACACACACACACACACACACACACTGATTTCCCAGAGCTTTACAGTGCAGTGAGAGATGCGTCAATCCGTAACCGAGCAAATAAATCATACTTGGAAATGCTATAGAGGTGTTTAAAAATGGAC
>CABHPH010145441.1:0-40625 GCA_902168325.1 Peromyscus nudipes | reverse complement strand
GAAGAGAAATGAGCATAAACCAAGGATGCTTGAGGAGTCTGCCCCCTCTCTGTCCCTCTGAGTTTTTAACCACGGCCAGCCATACAGCCCCCAAGTATGTGTGCAGCCCATCCTGAATGTGATAGCCTCTCTATTTGGTTTCTAGGAGAGCAGCACCCTCAGCTGAATTCTCAGTGGACAGGACACGCCACTTAATGTCCTTCTTGACCATGATGGGCCCCAGTCCTGACTGGAATGTGGGTCTATCTGCAGAGGATCTGTGCACCAAGGAGTGTGGCTGGGTCCAGAAAGTGGTGCAGGATCTGATCCCCTGGGATGCTGGCACTGACAGCGGAGTGACCTATGAGGTAGGTGTGTGCCCACAGTGGAAGGCAAACCTCCTTAGCAACCCCTTCTGGTCTGCCCTGTTCTAGGTGTCCTGGGGAAGGAAGTGGGTGTGGCTCAGCTATGTCCTAGAAGTCATTTGTGGCCAGCATTGTTCTATGTACCAACTGCATAAAAGTCTGGAGCCATCACAAGGCCTGAAAGGTGGCTAAGTGGTTAAGAGCACTTGCTGTTATTGTAGAGGATTAGTTCAGTTCCCAGCCCCTGAAAGGCAGCTGACAAATATCTAACTCCATTTCCAGAGGATCTAACCCCCTCTTCTAACATCCATGGGTACCAGGCACAGAGGTGGCATACATATATGCATGCAGGCAAAAAGAAAAACTTAAACATATAAAATACATAAACCTTTTTTAAAGGTATTTTTAAAGTCTGGAGGCATCAGAAAACCAGTGGGAGAGGGATATGGAGACAGCTAAGTCAGTGAAGTTCTTGTTGGGAGAACAGGAGGAGCTGAGTCAGTTCCCCAGAACGTAGTTAAAAAGTCAGGCATGGCAGGACACGCTTGTAATCCTAGTGTGGGGAGGGGAAAACAGGTGGATCCCTGGAGCTTGCTGGCCAGCTGGACCAGCCCACTCTGCAAGTCCCTGACCACTGAGAGACCCTGTCTCAAAAAGCAAGGTGGAGAGTATCTGAGGAATGACACCCAAAGTGGACCTCTGGCCTCCACACACGTGTACACATGCTCCCGTACTCACAGGTGTTCACATTCATACACAAAAAGAAGGAAATGCATGAGAGAGCAATCACTCAGAACACTGTGATTCTTCCAGGCAGATCTAGCCAATGCTCTCATTTGTAAATGTTTTTGTGTGTTTGCTATGCTGTTGTTGTTCAGTTTGGAGGTTTGTGTAGAACCCAGGGCCCTGCCTATACTGGGCGAGTGTTCTACAACTAAGCTGCATTCCCAGCCCTTGCTTTGTTTTGTTTTTGTTTTAGGCATGTTCTCACTATGTAGCCCAGGCTAGCCTCAGACTCACCATCCCCCACAGGTGTGTGCTACTGTGGCTGCCTTGCAAATAGCTTTCCAAGCCTGCCACACTCATCCTTTCTGTCGAGAGTCTGGGGCTGCCTTCTCACAGCAATGGCTGAGCTGCATAGTCATCAGACACAGTGTGACTCACATCTGACCAGACACGAGAACAGTTAGCTGCCTGGTCCAGCAGAAAAAGCCTTGGATCCAGGTCAAGCTGGCTCAGCCACTTCTAAGCTTGGATGACCTCTTTGGAACTTGGCTCTTCCAGCCAGGCACAAACTTTTGGTGCATGTGCAAGCTTCTAAGCATAGGTTTATGGATTTCTAAGCACAAAATCTACACAAGTGGAATTCCACAAATATAGTTACAATTTTTTATAAGATTTATTTTGCCGGGCAGTGGTGGCGCACGCCTTTAATCCCAGCACTTGGGAGGCAAAGCCAGGCGGATCTCTGTGAGTTCGAGGCCAGCCTGGTCTCCAAAGCGAGTTCCAGAAAAGGCACAAGCTACACAGAGAAACCCTGTCTCGAAAAACCAAAAACCAAACAAAAAAAAAAAGATTTATTTTATGTATATGAGTGCTCTATGTGCATGTACACCTTTACACCAGAAGAGGCATCAGATCCCACTATAGATGGTTGTGAGCCACCATGTGGTTGCACGAAATTGAACTCAGGACCTCTGGAAGATCAGCCAGTGCTCTTAACCACTGAGCCTTCTCTCCTGCCCTAGTTACACTTCTTGAATTCCAACCAGAGCAATGTTCTGTATTTGATCCCCAGAATCACACACACACACACACACACACACACACACACACACACACACAGATCCACAATAAACAAATTGGTCTGAGGCTTTTTCCATTGTATTTCCAATGCCGTCTGTTTTATTCCCACAGTCACCAAACAAGCCCACAATTCCTCAGGAAAAAATCCGACCCCTGACCAGTCTGGACCATCCTCAGAGTCCTTTCTATGACCCAGAAGGTGGGTCCATCACACAAGTGGCCAGAGTTGTCATCGAGAGAATCGCCCGGAAGGTACCATGAGGAAGGCCAGTGTGCCTATCCACCTTTCTAGAATCGCTATGGTCTCTAGCAGGAAGCACCTCTGGATATGGGATTTCTGGGCCTTCTGAGGTTTCAAGTATGAAAATTATCTTTTTAAATGTAAATTAGTAAAAGCAACCCAGAGTAAAGCCAGGTTCAAAGGAATGATTTGATCCGGGCAGATTAGTTTATCATAAGTTCTATAGTCAGTCTGCCACGGTCAGGCTATCTGTTTAGTCAATGCCTTTTTTCTTGCATTTCTTTTCATTTAAGCTGTAAATGTTGGACCAGAACTCTGCCATCACATGGGTTTGGTGCCAAGGAAACATTAGATTTAGGTATTCCATCTCTCCCTTGAACATTCTCTTTTCTCAAATGTACACTCTCCATTTCTTTTGCAGGGAGAACAATGCAACATTGTACCTGACAATGTGGATGACATTGTAGCTGACCTGGCTCCAGAAGAGAAAGATGAAGGTATGTTGTTCTCTATTGTTGCATTTGGCAACATAAATTGACATGACCAGTAGTCTCTGACTCAGTGTTCCCATCTCTGAAATAACCAGGATGCCTGGGGCAGGGGGTGGAGCTCAGTGTATAAGAAAATTGCTGGAGGACTGACATTGGTATTTAATATTAGTTCTCTATGACAGCCATGAACATGGACTTAGGAGGTTTCGCAGCATCCAGATCACTGTCTGCTTTGATGCTTGTTCTGCCTTGTCAGGTGGACACAAGTCCATCTACCCATCATCAAGGACAAAAGTCCAGGCCCAAATGGCAGAGCCTTGGTTTTTAAGTTTCCTCACAGAACCTAGACTTCCTGAGTCTGTAACCTTGACAGGAAGCTAACCTTCCCATCTGTGTCCCCTCAACTATGAAATGGGCATAATAACAGACTCTGCCTCCAAGAAAATGAGAATCAACAGCCTCAATTAAATAAGGTTCCTAAGGATGCCAGCACAAGGCAAGTGCTAACATCCATGGGTTGAGCCAATGGGAAGGAGAAGCTGCAAAAGAGCTTTGAGCTTCTCAAAACTGCCCATGAAATGCCCACATGCTTGGAAACAATGTCTGCCAAGGGCAGGGTGGTGATGAGAAGATACATGTAAAAGGATCTTACAGGAAGAGAATAGTCGCCATGATGTTCAAACATCATTTTCTTTTCTTTTAAAAAAAATATTTTATATGCATTGGTGTTTTGCCTATATGTATGTCCATGTGAGGGTGTCAGATCCCCTGAAACTGGACTTACTGACAGTTGTGAGCTGCCATATGGGTGCTGGGAGTTGAACCCAGGTGCTCTGGAACGGCAGCCAGTGCTGCTGGGCCATTTCTCCAGCCCCTGGAACATCATTTCTCAAGGGAAGAAAATGTCTTCTATCCCTGGAACACACAGATAAACCTTCATGCAGAGAGGCAGTCATGGCTTCCACAGGCTCCCAGGGAGAACATGTCAAACACTCTTTGCAGACGACACCCCTGAAACCTGCATCTACTCCAACTGGTCTCCGTGGTCGGCCTGCAGCTCCTCCACCTGTGAAAAGGGCAAGCGGATGCGGCAGCGCATGCTGAAGGCACAGCTGGACCTCAGTGTCCCCTGCCCTGACACCCAGGACTTCCAGCCCTGCATGGGCCCTGGCTGCAGCGACGAAGGTAAGGTCTAGGCCAGCTGGAGAAGATTAGGAAGAGAGGCCTTTAACATGGGGCCCTTTCACCATGGCAGACAGCATTCCCAGAGTGGCCTCATGGTCAGTGAAGGCCAAGCCGAGCAAAAGCCTCCTACAGTATCTTGAGACCTCTGAACACACAACCCATCATGTGATAACAAATTCCCGAGACTTACCACCTTCTCCCTCCATGTGTCACTTGTATGTCACCTAGACCAAGGTGCCTGTCAGAACATTAGGGGAAAGGATCACTGGGAGCCAGAGGAGCTAGTCAGCGGTGGCTTGACTTCATGTACTCCATGGCCCCCCTAGGTGGGAGAGTAATCTACTTTCCCTTGCTAGGCCCTACTTCCTAAAGTCTCCCCAACACCCCCAACCACTACAAGATACTGTTAGAAATAAGTTTGGGGTCACAAAAGAAAGAGCACCATTCTGACTTAAGTGTCTCAACAATGCAGACTTTACTCTTGCTCCAGGGTGTGCTCAGGAAGCGTGAACAGACAGGAAGTGCAATTCATTTTTATTCTAACTCAGGTGATGGCTGTGTCTTTTCCCCATTGGCTGGGGTCCAACCTCACAATCTTATTCAGTCAGCTAGCCTGAAAAGAATCGGTGCATAGGAGATAGAAGAAGGAGAGAGGGGTCCCTTCTCCAGACCATCAAATTCCTAGGAAAGAACAGGGGGCCTTTGTGTAAACAAAGGTTTTACTGGGTCCATAGGATTAACATATTTGTATAAAAGTCTTAAAGGTAGGGAAAATAAAGGTTTTAATTCCTTATTCTAAACACAAGTTGTATAGTCTAGAACTATAGAAAAGACTCATATTTGATATTTCTTACAATACCACCACCAGCTGGGACCAAATGGTCAATACATGAGCTGTGGGGGACAGTTCACATTCAACTACAGCACTCACACACGCTAGCCACGGGATATAACATACACATCTGCAGAGGCAGCAGACAGATGTTTTGTGACAAATTACTAATGACAAGTAGCCTGATTCTGACCCTTAGCTCAGCTGCATTTTTCCTTCTTTCTTCCTCTCATTTTCTTCCTCCCTGCCCTCCCCCCTTTTGGGGAGTTTGGGAATTTGAGAAAGTTCCTCACCATATAGCCCAGGCCAGCCTAGAGCTCACTCTATAGCTCCATGCTGGTCACTTGAGTGTTGAGATTACAGCCAGCTGGGCTTCCAAAAGCTTTTTTTGTTTGGTTTGGTTTGGTTTTTTTTGTTTGTTTGTTTTTGTTTTTCGAGACAGGGTTTCTCTGTGTAGCTTTGCGCCTCTCCTGGAACTCATTCTGTAGCCCAGGCTGGCCTCGAACTCACAGAGATCCGCCTGCCTCTGCCTCCCAAGTGTTGGGATTAAAGGCGTGTGCCACCACCGCCCAGCCCAAATGCTTTTTAGTAGTTGTTATTCCCGGGACCTCTTCCAAATTCCACCTGAGCCTACCACAGCTGAGTGCCTGCTCCACGTAGGGACCTTCAGGCATATTGCTTATGCTCTCCAGCTCTGTCAGAAACTGTCAAAGGTCAGGCTCAATCTCTGCAAGTTTGCAAAACCTGTGTCCCTCCACATAGCTTTCAAGATTGCAGGACGACGATTGCTGGGCCAAGGGCAGCAGCCTGCTTCTGCATGACTCTTCTCTGCCTGTGCGGGTCTGTGCTGCTTTCTGTTCATATTCTGAGGAGAAGGGTGGCCATGGCAGGGCTATATGGGCTGGAAGGGTGCCTAAAACAAAGACAAGCAATTCCAAGCAGAGGCTAGCTAAAACAGCACACTCCTGCCTGACACTTCCCGGCTTTTCCTGGCAGCAGGCTGGCCTGCCTCAAATAGGGCACCATGGAGAAGAACAAATCCTGTTATAGACAAACCTACAAGGAGACAGGGCAAAGAAACTCAGTCAACACTGAGGCTCCTTTTGGGGACAAGAGCTAGGGAACTAATGCCAGTAGTAGAGCTGAAGTCTCTAAAGATAGACTAAGACTCCACCAGAGGAAAGTGGCCATTATTATATCAGGGAGACGCCCCCAGGAGGTATGACAGTTGTAAATCGCTGGGCCTATTCCTTGGACCTGGGGCACACGCTCCACTCCTTAACCGCCTCTCCTCCCAGAGTCAGAGTTCTCTGTACCAACCCCAGGTTTTCTGCTCCTCCTGAGCATGCTCAGTGTGTTGCAGATGGCTCCACCTGTACCATGTCGGAGTGGATCACCTGGTCGCCTTGCAGCATCTCGTGTGGCATGGGCATGAGGTCTCGGGAGAGGTACGTGAAGCAGTTCCCAGAGGACGGCTCGGTATGCACACTGCCCACGGAGGAGACTGAGAAGTGCACAGTCAACGAGGAGTGTTGTGAGTGGGAGTGCCCTGTAGGTGGGTGGGGCAAACAGGCAGACCCCAGCACAAGCTGCACAACTCCAACTGTATGGACTCCCTAGCTCCCAGCAGCTGCCTGGTGACGGAGTGGGGTGAGTGGGATGACTGCAGCGCCACCTGTGGGATGGGCATGAAGAAGCGGCACCGTATGGTCAAGATGAGCCCTGCCGATGGCTCCATGTGCAAGGCTGAGACATCGCAGGCGGAGAAATGCATGATGCCTGAGTGCCGTGAGTGGGTATGGGGAGGGCTTTGGGCAGGGAACCTCAAACGGGCAACAGACATCCAAGTGTGCCCCTACTAGGTGGATGAATAGGGGCCAAGAGAAAGCAGGGTCTGGTCTTGTAGGACACTGTCAGGAGCAAGAGGAACCACAGGTGTGATGGGTATCCCATCAACTAGACCCAGACAGTCAAGCTACTTAGGGGTGTTCTAAGCACACTGGTGGCTTCTGGATAGAATTCACCTGCAGCTGTGTCCCATAGAAGCATTTCCCTTGGGGCAATAGAAAGGGATAATAAATTTAAGTAAGACATGCTTTGGCTGAGTCCAATCCATTCCTGGTTTTTTGTTTGTCGGTTGAGACAGGGTTTCATTGTGAAGCCCTGACTTCCCTGAAACTGGCTATGTAGACCAGGCTTGCCTTGAACTCATAGAAAGCCCCCCTGCTCTGCCTCCCAAGTGCTGAGATTAAAAGCGTGCACCACGATGCCCAGCACATTTTTGTTTTACAATGGCCGTGTTAGGCATCGTAAGGTACAACTGTGCCCACTCTATATGCAAATGCTTATGAGTGCACATGTGCACACAATCACACACACACACACACAGCAGCACTGAGCCAATTCCTGTCTGGGGCATCAAGTGAGGAGTATTCTTAGTGAGGCCTTATTAAATCCATACTAACTATAGATTTAATTAAATTTAGTGACTCCATTAACTCAGTGATTTCTCTGTTGAGAACTTGCACTCTACTTCACTGAACCTCACCTGGTATAAGGTCACGACCACCAGCTGGGCCACAGGAGATACAGGAAGAGTAATAAGCACAATAGGCTGAGAGCCACTTCCTGCCCAGGCTGTTCACTGTGAACCTAGGGTCCAGTTCCATTCTGTTCCAGTGACCAGTGCTGGCGGGAGTTTTATAGTGCTAAGATCAAAGACAACACAGGTGCCTGTTCTCAGTGCCCAACTTGGCTCTTGACCTAGACACCATCCCGTGCTTGCTGTCTCCCTGGTCTGAGTGGAGCGACTGTAGCGTAACCTGTGGGAAGGGCATGCGGACCCGCCAGCGGATGCTTAAGTCTCTGGCAGAGCTGGGTGACTGTAACGAGGAACTGGAGCAGGTGGAGAAGTGCATGCTGCCAGAATGCCGTAAGTCCCGGGTCCTGGAAGCCCATCCCTTACCTCCTCCAAAGTTCCTTGGTCCAGTGAGCCCCAACCAGCTATGTGCTAACACTGCCAGACAGGGGTAAGGCTTAATAGATAAACCACTTTGTGTACAAGCATGGGGACCGGGATTTGGGTCCCGGAACCCACATAAAAGCCCAGCCAGACCAGCTGAAATCAGTGCTCTGTAGGTTCAGCAAGAGACCCTCTCTCAGTAAAAACAGCAGAGAACAATGGAGGAAACACCAGAAATCATCTTCAGGCTTAGACATGCCTGTGCATACAGAGACATATTCAAAAGGACATAGACTGTTAAGATCCTATAGTGAGACGAATTTGTCCGGGAGGAAGAGTGGTGTTTGGATCTGTGTTGGCAGAAACTCTTCAATCTCACTGTTGTCTACAAAGCACACAAACACAACGTGACTGTGAAGACTAACTGGAAGACTGATATTAAATACGTAGCACAAGTTGATCTCCCTCAGTCCTTTCCTGGCCCCACCCCACTTACGGGCTTGTCTGACCCATGAACTTTCTGAACCTTTCAATTCTATCCCTGCACCATGTGATCATTTTATTTACCCCTAACTGGAGGCTGGCATTAAGTCAATTACTCCAGCAGGCTGGTAAGAAGGAGGAAGAAGAAAAAGCCAGGTTCTCAAAAACATCTGCCCACATCTCCCTCTGAAATCTGTAGTCAACAGCCGATATGGCTTATCCCTATCCCTCAATTTCCCAGTCCATATAGCAGCAAAACACTTTCTAGGCTCCTCTGATGATTACAGCCGGCTACCGGCACCAAGTGTGAGCAGGTGCAGACCTCCATCAGAACTCAGCACACAGCTACCTCAATGACTAGGCTCTAGAGCCTTCACCTAATGGTGACAGTCACCAATTCAAACAAGTCTTTCTATCCACAGGGGCCATTAAAGGGGACCAGGAAATGAATATCTGCAGGGCACTGCTGGGAGCAAATAGCTCATTTAATCCTCATAGCCTAATTTAAAAGAACTACAATTATCCCCATTTGGCAGACAAGCTCCCTCAGGGAGAGAGGCCGGAAAACACTTACCGAAAGAGTGTGTTATCATTTGCCTCCTCGGACACATCCTGAAAAATTAGACCAAAATGCTGTTTCCCCTCACACTGTGAGGTGCTTGCTTAGTAAGAAGGCTAGATCTTTTATTATGATAAGCCATAAAACACCTCTTGCTCTTGATCCTGCGTAGAATTTCTTATCCTGGGCTCCTGTGTTTTACGCAGACCACCATAAACAAGATAGAGATAAGGTGTAGAATAAGAAAAGCTACATGGGCTTGAGAAAGGCCCAAGTATGTATGGCTCCACGTAGGCAAGCTTCCTGCAATCGTGTTCTCTCCAAAGGCTATGAAGAGAAACCATTCGCTGAAGACCACTACAGTTTCTCTGAGGAAATCTAGGTTCCTTGAGACTGTGGGGGCTGGTCAGTGCCACTAGTATGACTATCCCGGGAAGTCGCATGACAAAGCATGAGGCTAAGAAAACACCTTCAAAGTCCCCATCACCTTAAGTCACAGAGGAGTCATAGTGAGAAGAATGTGGGTCATGGCCTGCCACCAACCTTGCCCCTACTACTTATTGACTCTAGATAATGCCACTGCCGCTAGAAACCAGTTTCTCCTGGTGGGCAGCACAGTTGGGATGGTCAAAGGGGTATACTTGACTGTTTTTGTTTCACACCTGTCTGTATCTTGCCAGCCATTGACTGTGAACTCAGTGAGTGGTCCCAGTGGTCTGAATGTAACAAGTCATGCGGGAAAGGCCATATGATTCGAACCCGGACAATCCAAATGGAACCTCAGTTTGGAGGTGTACCCTGCCCGGAGACTGTGCAACGCAAGAAGTGCCGTGCCCGGAAATGCCTTCGCAACCCGTCAGTCCAGAAGCTGCGCTGGAGGGAGGCCCGAGAGAGCAGGCGCAGTGAGCAGCTGAGGGAGGAGTCGGAGGGAGAGCAGTTCCCAGGTACAGTTCCCTGAGGACCAGGATGGGTGGGGCTGCTCTGGGCTCAAAGAGAGGCACTTCTCGGATTATCCAGACCAAATTTTGATTCCAAATACTAAGAAAGCAAAATTTAAACAGAAGACTGGGTGAATATTTGTAGAAAAAAAAAATAGATATGATAATTAGCTGTCAAAATAGATTTTCAAGCAAAGAGCCTCTAGAAAGTGTACACAGTTCTTTCTTCACACTTGTAAAACACCTTGTTCACAATCAGCTCCACTAACAATGCCATTTGCTCCTGTAAAAAGGGCAAATGACAGCACAGATGTATGAGAGATGTTTAGGGACATCTTGACTCCTCAAATCAAACCATCCCTCCTTTAAGTGCAGGGCAAGACTGCCCTGGCCTGCGGCGTCTCAGTTTAATGTTAACCACAAAGCTTAGCACTTGGATTTCTTTCTTCACATTAACATGGACCCACGTTGCCACATAAACGGTCAACACTCCACCAGAACACTGAACCGAGTGCAGAGGACGCCACAGAACGGCGCAGTACAAAGTGAAGTTCCAGGAAATGGCAGAGCAGAGAAAGCTAGACCAAGTCTTAAGGAGCTTGCTAGATGAGAAGCATTCATGCAGATAAAAAAATAAATGGGAAACAAACCCATTCTTTAAAATCATTATCACCCCTGGTCTAGAGAGATGGCTACTCTTCCAGAGGACCCAGGTACAATTCCCAGCACCCACATGGTGGCTCACAACATTCTGTAACTCCAATCCCAGGGGATCAGATGCTTTCTGGCCTCCACAGGCATGTGTGTGCATATGGTGTATAGACAGGCAAAACATAAATACACACACACACAAAATAAAGGAAAATGAAAAAACAGTAATAACCCCTACATGGAATGGAACTGCTGAATAAGCTGGTCCAAACCAAGAAAGCCAAATGACTGATAAACCAACAGAATGATGAGTTAAGACAACCCATGGTTAAGTCCTGGGCACAGACCATTAAGTGCTCTTTAAATTCCCTGGAGGCAAAGAAGGCAGCCATATAAAAAAGCCAGAGCCCAGTGACTCTTCCCCAATACAGTCCATCTTACTGTGGCGCTTGCCTTTAATCCCAGCACTTGGGAAACAGAGGCCAGCCTGGTCTACAGAGCTGGTTCTAGCACAGCAAAGGCTACACAAAGAAACTGTCTCCACAAACAAACAAACAAAGGGGGTCAGCTCATTCTCCAGTGTAGAGATGGACTAAATCTACAGGTCCTTCCCTTAAGGAGTGTTCCTATACCAAGCTGTCTGTGGCAGGCGGTAGGGTCATCAGTCCCTACCAGTTAAAGGCAGCTATATGCTCAGCAGTTTCTCCAGGAAACTTGGCTGTGGTATGGTAAACAGGTACCTAATACATACATAGTCATGAGCATGCTGTGTCCAAAGGAGAGCTATATGGAGTGCTATTGATGTGTGCGAACAAGAGACCTCATCTCTGGAGGTCAAGGAAGGCATGTTCATGTTTCATAGGAAGAAGAAAAGAATTGTTTTACTCAGTATTGGTTAGGCTGAAAACTCAGGCAGGAAGGCTCATGAGTAGTTCAGTGCTCCTGGCTGGCCACCACTTACAAGTCAGTGCTTTAAGCAAACTTTTTTTTGTTTTTGTTTTTGTTTTTTGAGACAGAGTTTCTCTGTGAAACAGTCCTGACTGTCCTGGAACTCACTCTGTAGACCAGGCTAGCCTCAAATTTACAGAGATCCGCTTGCCTCTGCCTTCCAAGTGCTGGGATTAAAGGCGTGCACCACCACCGCCCGGCTAAGCAAACCTTTTAACATGATCCTGCAGCTCAGACACAAGCAGGCTTAGCTTCACTCTTCTGGGATTTAGCTGTATTGGACTCATTCTCATTTGTGTAGCCATAATCAAGTGAGGCCCCAGCCTCTCTTGCTTTTCTGGGGCCTCTTTCCACAGGGTCCCTCGAGTGAGGTCAGCGAGACATGTCACACCTACATTTTTTTCAGGCACGGTTTTTGCTCACATCCTATTACCCAAAGCAAACCAAGCCTAGGTTCACGGGGTGAGGAAACAGACTCTGCCCTTCAACAGGAAGAGATCCAGTGCAGTGATGGTCATAAGTTTTGCAACCCACCACCTATGAGCAAGCAATCCCTAATATAAGCAGTAGGCATTAATTAATTCAACCACTCATTACATAGAGAAGCGAGGGGTAGACAATGACAGTCCTGCTAGAAGTCACCTGCTGGCCTAACCAGGCATTCTCATCCTTTCAGGCTGTCGGATGCGCCCGTGGACAGCCTGGTCAGAATGCACCAAACTCTGCGGAGGTGGGATTCAGGAGCGCTACATGACTGTGAAGAAAAGGTTCAAAAGCTCCCAGTTTACCAGCTGCAAAGACAAGAAGGAGATCAGAGCGTGTAACGTGCATCCTTGTTAGCAGGGGTACAACTCCCCGGGGCTGCATTCCAGAGTTCAGTCACCAATAAGGTTGGGTGGTTTGTTTGCTTGTTTACGATGATTTAAATTGTGTCCACTAGTTTTCATTTTTATGGTGTGGTTTGCCCAGTAGTCTTATGGATGCCAAGGGACATCCTGTCTGAATACTTCTTGGTGGGTGTAGGCCAAGTGGAGCACCCTTGTCCTCAGGCAGCCCTCTTCCTATGCTGCAGTGAGTAGTATTGGTTCACCTTGTACTAAACTTAAGTGTGTCCCTCTGGAGCATCCCCCTGGTCAAGCAGGACAGAGACCCTGGCTACATCCACAAGAAGCAATCATGTGCTCGGGTGCCAGGATGCAGCATGCAAGGAGACACACATCAGATGCAGAGGACGGGTTCCCCTTTCTCACCTTTGGCCTGCTCACGCTTGCAGAAAGCTCTTTACCTTTTCATTTAGCACAACTCCAGGTATCTTGGTAAGTCTCCTCGGTCATGAGCTCTCCAGGCCCTTGAGGAGAAGCACTAAGGTGGGGTGGCTTTTAGTCTACAAACCTGATACTGGTTCGTGACGCCATGAGAGCAGCAAGTGACAATGGCTGCTTTATTTAACTGTAAGTGGTGATAAAGGAAATTAAGCATAAATGACATTTCCCTTGGGTTTTGACTGCTGGTGCCGTAACTGTCCTAGGGAGACAGGGCAGGACCCTTTGTCAAGAGATTCTTCTTTGAACCAATGAAGACAGTAAAATGGGTACTAGTCCCAAATGCGACTTAAAATCTTCATACAGATCCAGACCTTTTAGGTTTCCCAAACTTTCTTAGAGTTAAGCATTTTAGCTCTGAGAACTACCTGCTGTGTCAGCCAGAAAGCCCCCACGTCAATTCCTCAACAAAAACACTATCTTCCCTACTTCAAAGTTTTTAAAGTCGTGATAGTTTATAGAGAGGAGAGAGACAACCTATTCCCAGGACTAGGACACAAACCTAGAAGAAGGGTTATTCAATCATGCCTGTGCCTGACTTCCGGCCCGGGGCCCTGGTTCCTGTGGACAGTCCAAAGGAAGGCCAGGGGTTCCCACCGACGTCCAAGCCATCAGCAGCACACTGAATCCATGGAGTCTAACGACCTACAGTCAGAGTAAAGGGACCTTTGTCTTTGTTGTGAGCTCATCAGCAGGTTTTGCTCGTGCATCTGTTCAAACTATCATCATGTTCTTTTGCAAGTCTGTGTTTATTACCGCTTCATCCAAATACACTGTGGGCAAGATGCACACAGTGCTTTGATTATACTACTTTAAGAATCTGCATTAAACACATCAGGATTATTTCCGGCCACAGCTATGTACAACCCCTGAATATGTATTTTCCTTAACACAAGAGAGCCTGTTCAATAAAAAAAACAGAACAAACCTTTCTGGGTCTGTCTTTGCTCTTAGGCCACTAAGAGGTAGGAGGGTTGAGTCTTTTACAGTTGTTACCCAGTTCATTTTCAGGAAAAGATGGGGCATCTGTCCCCTCCAGACGGGCCACTGACATCACACCCCACAGCCATCTGAAGCTTGGATTATTTCCAACATTATTTTTAGATATTTTAATGGATTGCTTTCTCCTTCAAAGGAGTAGAATATAAAGAAATGAGAGGCTTAAATTTCCACTTGAGACCCCCAAATTGCCCCTCCAAAATTAAGTCCTGATAAAAAAAATCTGCCCTGCCTACTTCTGCAACATCCTCCAAGTGATCTTAATGTAAACTTAATCTCAACCCGTGAAAATCAAAGTTCCTTCAGATGGTGGCAGGCTTCGCTAGCATCCTCTGTTCTTATCTGATCCAGTTGGAGATCATTTTTAACCCTGATTTGGAAGACTTTTAAAAACCAGAAAACTGACTAATGGCCAAGAAGAGAATGAGAAACATGCTATTGTCATTAGTTTTATTGCTTTGTTTGCAATGGGGAATTTGTGGTGTCAAATCTCTCTCTTACCAAAGTTTTGTGTTAGGTAGCTGTCATTTTCTCTGGCTAACCAATCATTTTGGAAGTAAGGTTTTTTTTTTTAAACTACAGATGCAATCTGTTTGGACTTCTACTTGGTCTAATAAAAGAGAACCCACACTGTAAGTTCATCAGACATTGGGTCAATCTCCTGTCACTGTGCAAATGTGGTGTGTGTGTGTGTGTGTGTGTGTGTGTGTGTGTGTGTGTGTGTGTGGTTTTGGTTTTTGAGACGGAGTTTCTCTATGTAGCCCTGGCTGTCCTGGAACTCGCTTTGTAAAACAGTCTGGCCTCGAACTCACAGAGATCTGCCTGCCTCTGCCTCCCTAAAGACATGTGCCACCACCACCACCGCCTCCTGGCTTGCCAATGTGTTTTTTCTGAGGGAAATCTGCCGCAGTAAGTGAGACTAAAACCTGGGCTCCTTCAGACCCAGAAGTGAAAAACGTACAAAGAACCCACGCAGTGCTTGCATTTGGGGTGTCTCCTGCACATGCGTTCAGCACACTCAAGGACTGCAAGCAACAGGCAAGAGCACACATCCCTGCAGGCCTTCAACACTCTGGAACCCATCACAACCTATCCACATTAACTGCATGGCTGATGCGTCGATACGTAAACATTCTCTCTGTCAAATTACCTCTGTGCCCTGCTTTCATTAAGCCTCCATGTTTCAGACAACAGAAAGTGAAAACAAAATCTTGGATCACACATGGTGGAAGCTGTATTCCCAATACTAGAGAGGCCGTTCCAAGCCAGCAAAGCCTCCCTCAAAGTATCTTGTTAAATTCAGAAAACTCAGTCACATGGGCCTCAGCAGACCATTTCATGACAGTCTGACCTGGAGTTTTCAAAGCCCAGCTTTAGAAATTCTTGTTACATAGAGTTAAACTACAAAGAAGTATAATATTTACACCCTAGAATAATGCATACTATTATCCAAACAAGACTAAACCATAAATGTTTAATTTCTACTTAAAACTCAGAACCAAGACAGCCATTTCTACCACGATGCTATTTGGAACTGATGATTTCAATACTCCCTATTCTTCTTGTTCTTCATACTGCCCAAAGTAGACAGAAGAAAAATAAATCCCCTTTGAAAATGATTAAAATTCAGTACCAAATTATAAATAGCAACTACATGTTAATTAGCACAGGGCTAATTCTTCCATTTAAATCCCGTGAAACTGAAAGCAGATCTATATTAAAATGTCACATTTAAATGATGGCGCCTGCTTTCAAACCCCCAAGGGCTCAGAGGCAGTGTATGCACCCTAGGACAGAAGGGCAAAGGCTGTAAAGGTGAAGCCCAGGGAATCTGGGTTCATGCCACAGCCACCCCTGAGCATCTGTGACCGTCATTTCTGCTGTTCTGGTCTTAGGACTCACCTACTCTTCCCACACTAAAGAGGTCTTCGTTCTCACCTTTGTAGTTTAACTACTTCTCACCCAGAGAACAGGTCTCAGAATAACCAGCTCTACTCCACCTGCTCCTCACTGCTTAGTAAACCACGCTAAGTGCCCGCCTTTTTGCTGAATCTGACGAGAGTTGCATTTTGGTCACCTATAACGAAAAATGTCATGACAAATAGAATTTACATGCATAACTTCTAACGGTTATCATCAGAGTGCGATGCAATTTCAAGCCGTTTCACTTAACATTCATGGTGTCTTCACATAAGATGGCATTCATTAACATCTCACAGTGCTCAAAATATCCCTCTCTCTAGCATACTGATTAGTTAACAGGCTCATATTTTAAGCCATTACATACTCAGACAATTTTTCTTTACCTCAAGTAATTTTTAAGTATTAAAAGAAGAGTGGGAGCTGGGGAGACGGTTCAGTGGGTAAGGGCACACACTACCAAACCTGATGACCTGACTACAATCCTCAGGACCTACATGGTAGAAGAGAACCAGCTCACACAAGCAAGTTGTCCTCTGACCGACACGTCCTGCTGAATGTGCCTACCCTGGAATAATCAGCCTAGCTAGGACGTCAGAAGGGTCACTTGGAAACACCATCTCCAGCTGCCCGGGCACTCTCCGGTGCGGCTTGAAGCAGGACCTGCACTGGTGCGGCTTGAAGCAGGACCTGCACTTTATCATCACATTCACAAAGGAGATGGAAAAACGGAAACTGTGTGCTGAGAAACCTTTACAGTAACTGGACACTCCCGAGATGGCCAAGAGGATGGTTATTTTCCTAGTTCATTTCATTGCACTTAGCAAAAATGTCAGTCCACAACACTGGGAACTAAGATGTTTTAAAATGGGCTTAAACGGCCGAGAAGCACTGAACTGTGATTCCCAGCCACAGAGGTCGTCCCTTGTCCCCCTTTCCTTTTCCCTTTCCTGCCCACTCTCTGTCCAGGGCCTTCCAATGTAAACCACTGTGGCCTTGAACTTGTGATCTCATGATTCTCCTGCCCCAGCCTCCTGAGTGCTTGAATTACCAGCCTACTCCAGCCTGTAGGGCCAAACTGTAGACTTCTAACTCTCTCAGAAACTAAGCATGCAGACTTTAACAACTACTCTGGGGTTTGCATTCCTACTTTTCTCAACTGACTACTTTGCACTGGCTGGCTCTTAGCATTCAGTTTGTTGGTTTATTTTTCCAGACAGGGTTTCTCTATGTAGCCCAGGCTGTCCTGGAACTAGCTCTGTAGACCAGGCTGGCCTCAAACTCACAGAGATCTGCCTGCCTCTGCCTCCTGACTACTAGGATTGAAGGTGTGAGCTGCCGCCACCTAACAAAACATCTGCCCATGACCCAGCTTTGTCAAAGAACTTCCCCAACTGCAGATGAATTTCTAAACTGTCTTATTAAATAAAAAAAAATGGAGCCAGATATAGGGGTTAAAACCTGAGAGAGATCAGAGGAATAGGAACAGCCACAGCTAACCTTAGCTCACCAACTCTGCAGCTTCCAAAATGCTAGCTACTTCCTGTCTACCCACACCTATATGCCTTGCTGTTCTGCCATCTGACTTGCTTTCTCTGTCCAGCTACATCACTTCCTCTTCCTGCCCAGCTCTGTCACTTCCTGTCTGTCTGTAAAGACCTCCGGACCTTCATGGTTAATTAGTGTTGTAATTTAAGGCATGTGGCACCATGCCTGGCTGTTTCCAGTGTGGCCTTGAACTCACAGAGTTCCAGACAGATCCCTGCCTGCCAAGTGATAGGATTAAAGGTGTGTGCTACCACTGCCTGACTTCTGTGTTTACTTGTAATGGCTGATTCTCTTAGTTGTTTGCTGGCTCTTAATTTTCTACTCCCAATTGTACATTTTTCCCTCAAATTGTACCCCTCACTCAACAGTAAATATTAGCCAGTTTGCCTACCTCTTCCATCACTAATTCAATTAGTCTCAGCCCCTCTTTCAGCTCCAATCCTTACCCCAACTTCCCGACTACCTTATATGAGTGCTATACATTTCCATCACTACAGCCTCCATGCTCCTTAATTATGGCACCATCACTGTTCTGTACAGCAAAGCTCAGTCTCACACGTTTCCCAGAGACACCTCTAATGTCCAGTCCCCCTTTACCCATGTTACTTCATCACCACACCTCTGGAAACATTCATTCATCAAATGGCTTTTCCGTGCACAGCAGGTAACATAGGTGACCCATGTTCTATCCTCACAGTGCCTATGATACTAGGACGGGGCAGTCATCTATCACCCCCCTCTGCCATTCATATGACCACTGGATTAGATCCCAGTGTCTCCAGTTCAGAATCCCTGGCAGTTTCTCACTATGTACAGAAGGACCATCAATGTAAATGGCCCTGACAACTCAACCTAGTCTAACTGCCGTAACTGTCCTGATGTACTTATTCTCTTCCACACCCACCAAATCCAGCCAGTGTTGCATCACTCTCTCCCCAGTAGACCTACCTTCTCCCTTTTCTCCTCTCTTCCCCATCTCAAATCCTACCAATCTTCCTAGCTCCAACAAACTACTATCCATTCAGATTTTCTTGGACATTTCTTGGACAAACACACTCTCTCCCTTCACTGGGCCTGACAGTATCTTTGAAGGTTTCTCATACTTTGCCTTAAGAGACAGAGCCCCAGCATTTATTTGGGTCCCTCTCAATCTTCCTCCATGAGGACTCCAACTAACCCGGGGAAGGATCATGTCCACACCCACGCATCTTCCAGGAACACCTCCTAACCACTAATAGAGTCCTGCACAAAGAAATCTGCTCAGTCACATATTTTTAAGGAAAGTAACTTTTTTTTTCTGATACTTTGAAAACAATCTATTTGGCCATCATCTCCTTCTACATACTTGCCTGTTACCTGTTCAGTGAAGAAGAAGTGAATCCAGACAAATCGAGCGTTGTTTAGAAGTTGCAGGAGAAGCAAGCGAGTCCTCAGTTACCGGCAACCCTGAGACATCACACTTTTACAAAGGCAACAGATAAAGTGATTGATCACCTTACACTATGAAACTCTGAAGCTTCAAATGTAGCAAGTTGTCAAAGTGACATGTATCAATGACAGTGCAATGTCCGGCTCTGAAACATGTAAACATCAGAGTATGCAATATAGGAAGAAAACCCCTAGGTCACAATTTCTTTACAGTCCTCTCAGAAAATTCTATTTGAAATCCCACATAAATAAAGAGGCACGAGAGTGTGTGAAGTTGGAGAAGAAACCTCAAATGTTACAGGGAAGGGGCTTGGCAAACCACAACCCTCAAGTAAATTCCATCCCATCACCTGTTGTCACGGGGAATAGTCTCTGCATATCTGAAGGGATGGGAAACAAATGCAGAATAAGATTAGTATTCCATAAGACAAGGGTATGAAGCACCAACTTCAGTCACATTCACTTATCTACTTACATGCTATTTGTATCTGTTTCTGTGGAAGATCTATATAGTCTAGGTAGCTGGGGCAGAGACTATATGGCCTGCAGAGTCTAAGATGATGTTTAGTATATGGCCCTATATAAAGAAAGTTGCCAACTCCCAGCTAGAGAAACTAAAATGGCCAAGAGACACAGACTATTCAGGTCTTAAGACAGACAGCTCTTTGTAATGAACCAGCATTTACCTTCCTGCCTGAGAAAATAAGAAACTGAACCATGGGGGGGGGGGGGGGGGAAGGAGTCCTATGCATAAGCCTAAAGTCCCAGCTACTCATGAGGCAGAAGCAGGAGGGTAACTTGAACCCAGAAGAACAAAGCCAGCCTGGGCAAGACAGTCAGGCCCTGTCTCAAAAATAACAAAGGTGTATGAGATACTAAATACATAAAACAGTGGCTTGTGGACATTGAACACAGAGTGAGTCTTAAGGCTCCCTGGCTTCTAGGCTAAAGACCATCTCCAATTACAGATGGCCCAGGGAATCCCAGGCAGAACACAAACGTTTCCTTGAACTGGGGCAACAGACACTGGAGCCCAAGGAACTCTGAAGCAGCTTGAAGTTGCTGTAGAATGTTCTAGAGTGTTATAAAAAGACTACATGGGGGGGGGGAGACCCCAAACTATGCACAGGGTCAAAGAGTCCTTGCCAAATATTAAGTGTATATATGGGTCACTGGACCTCAGTCAAGGAGAGATCGGAGAGCTGCATAGAGCCTACTTCATGTAGTTCATGAAGGGCGAGGGATTGCCTGAGTTCCGATATGCCAAGCTGGACAGTGCTTACACTCAGGGCATTCAGAAGTGGACTACTCTATCCCTAGACAAAAGCTACTTCAGACTGCATTCAGTTTTACAAGAAGACCCAGAAGGTTCAAATTGAAGAGCAATATACACAAACTGGTTACCAGAACAAAACAAATGAAGAAGCTGTGGCCAGATCAACACCCAACAACATAAATATATGCAACGTCCGTCACCCAAGCAAAAGTTGAATGTGTGAAAAACCAGGATCATAACTAAATAAAAATTACACACCAGAAACAAATACAAACTACATACAGAGGTGTGGGATCAACAGAATATCAGAGTGCTACCCTAACCACATTCAAATACTCAAAGCAGGCTTTCCCAAGCAGAGTTCTGCAAGAGAAGTCAGCCCTGTGGAGCTCTCTGAGGGATTATTTCCCAATACACCTTGCCATTCTAGATGCACAGTGAGAAGTTAAGTTGTAACACAACAGGCATCAGGACTCGGCTCTCTGAGAAAGGGTGAGAAGGGCTGGTTAAGAGGAAAGTATGGGTTGGGGATTTAGCTCAGTGGTAGAGCACTTGCCTAGCAAGCACAAGGCCCTGGGTTCGATCCTCAGCTCTGAAGAAAAAAAAAAAAAAGAGGAAAGTATGGACATAATGAGGAGTGAAACTGGATATATACAGATACAGATATAAAAAAATTTGCTGGGCATGGTGGGAGTGGCATACACCTGGTACTTCCAGCACACGGGAGACAAAAACGCCTCCCATGATTGCTACAAATTCAAGGCCAAGCTGATCTACATAGTGAATTCTAGAGGAGAGGGAAGGGAGAGAAGAGGAAGGGAGGGAAGGGAAAGAGGAGAGGATCAAAAAGAGCCAGGAGTGGAATACACACCTTACAACCCCAACACTCAAACTCAAGCAGGAAATCCTGGGCTCAAGGTCAGCTTGAACTACGTAGTTTCAGAGCAACCTGGTCTACTTAGTAAGACCTTATAAAAATTCTAGAAAGCAAAACACAGCCTGCGAGAAAATGCATTAAACAGGATTACCAGGAGAGCAAACACATGCAGAAGTAAGTTTGGAGACGCTGAAGATGCAGCCATGAAAATACACAACGTGGAGTAGAGAGTGAGGAACTCCCCCAAGAAACCCAGACATTACAGGCTAGCTCTTAGTATCTAGTCACCTATGACAACCAGGAAACGTGCCCACCAAGGATATACACAGTTCTAGTGAGGCATCAGAGACAAAGAAAAACTCACTAGCTTCCTGGGCAGTAGTTTTAGCAGAAACTTGAACAGTAAGTCTATATATGTAATCACGAAACAATAAAATTAAGTGATTTTGTTTGTGTTTAAATATAAACATCTGGTCCTCTTTGCCAAAGTTATTTTAGAAGTCATCCTTGGGGTCTATCTGAATTAGTCACCTTCCTCTCCCCTACAGCTAGGGATTCTCTGTTAAGAACACCTCAGAGAAAAAGGTACAAACCACTGACCTCAAGAAACCACCAGAAGTGTAAGCTCACCTGCAGAACTCACTCCCTAAGACGCCGCCATGTACAAAGGACAGGGCTACTCAAGTCAGTCCTGTATCCCTCACAGAAGCCCTGGCATGGAAAAAGGAGCCGTCAAGCACTGTCTGGTGATAACAGATCAACTTTAATTCTAGCACCTGAAGCTATACAAGGGTCCACTTTATAAACTTCATGGGACTGTTGTACACATTCAATAAAGTGACCACTGTGCAATACCACTGAGAGTCGCAAAACCAGGAACACACTTTGAATTGCTTAAACACAATCCACAGAGTTAAAAACAAAATCAGAAGCCATCCACAGTTACACTAATTGTCAAGTAGAGGTTGTACACGGAATACTTGATATAACAAGTCAATACTCTAGCAGGGACATGATTGAACGCGACTTCACAGTCTCGTCCTGTTGTGTTCTGTCGAGAAGTTTTTCTGATTATTGGCCACCGGTGGATGTAACAAGGACCAAGGGTTTCCACTTTTTCTTTGTCAGTTAACAGTGAACAGTGAGAATTAAATACTCATCTTTACATATACACAAGGTACGCTGTGAAAGCATATTCGCTTACAAACATATAAAAATACTTGTTAACTAGTTTGATAAGAAAATAACGTATAAAAGTATATAGCAAAAAACATTAATCATCTCTGACTCTGGAAAGATCAATTCCATATTTTATATTACATCAAACAAAAACGGTTTTAGTTTGTTTGGGTTTTTGTTTTTGTTTTTGTTTTTGTTTTAATCCCATAACCAGGAATACTTAAAAAGGAAGACAGACAGGAACCATCACTCTTACCCTTACCACGGCTGGGAAAAGAAATCAAGTTCATTGAAACACCTAAGTGCAGAACAAGGCCAAACATTTGGCCACAGAGAATATTGTTATCTTGAAGGAGGCATAATAACAAAGGCTTGATCAGCAGTTTTTAATCCATAAATACAACAGGCATTTTGGTATTCTGGCCACTGGAAAACAAAAGCCGTAGCATCAGAAAAGGTCTGAGATGTCTCACTTTTGTAGATTCCATTCAGTGTATTTAAGGTTAATGAAAGTTGACATCAAAAGTTTTAAAGATAGGCAAAAATTCACATTAAAAAAAAAAAAACCCTCCCTATGTTTCTATTTAGAGTAACAGTAGGCAACATGATTCCAGAAGTTAAAAATTACTTCACAACCTATGACTTCAGCTTAGCAAACAGCTTAGGTTCCAAACTTGGTTCATCTCTATTAAAATGTAAGCCCTTAAAGAATGCATCTGTGTGTGTAGTTATGTGTTTTAAAGGAATCAGATCATATCTGAAGCAGCCTTAGTGTTTCCTTTACAGTGGTCTGGGAAAGACCGTTACATTAGCTTCGCAGAAAGGGTTAGCCAGCTTCTTGGTGTAAGGCTAACACGGTGATCATCAGTCTAAGGCTACAAAGGTACCAGCATGATGTAAACGGTAACAGAGATGAGGGCTTCCCTGGCAGTTGTCAGCTAAAACTCATGGAACTCTTAGGAAATGATACAATGGCAGCCTTTCTTGTCTTTTTCCTTCCGAGTTGGTTCTGGTGATGGAGGGCATTCTTGCTCTTGAAATTTCCTGTAAGATAGAGAGATGTGAATAGTATTGCCATTAGTAATCTCCCAGGACAAACGCAGGTTATCTCTGGGCCTGCTGCACTGAAATGCACACACTTCTTGGCGTTCCACTAGGGGTGAGAGCAAATCCTTGAAAGGAAAACAGGGTGCACGTGCTCAGAGGAGGGGGTCAAACTCGAGGGTGCAGCGGTTTGCCAAGCAGGAGGAGGTCCTCACACGAGAATAAACGGAGGTGACCAAGCTGCTTCCCTAGGTGAATCCTGAGTCAGAGGCCTGTGTGTGTGTTCTCTTCCTAAGCTGAAGTTCCTGGACTCAAAGGTATGCTGAAGCAATAATCCTGCACCACAGAGGACGATGGAAAAGTACCTTCCAGTGCTAGATACGCTGGCTGGCTTCCTGGACTCTTTGGTTTTTAGATGGGAATAATAAAAACCTACCTCTTCACAACTGTTATGAGGACTTAAGACTACAAGAAATCCTCATGCCTGGGTGATTGACAGGTGGGACTCTAGGATTCTTAAGAGTCAAAAGGAAGACGGGTATTTGACTAAGGTAGTAATTATTTTTAAGGAGGAATTGCTTTATCAGTTAACACTAAAATGAAGTGGGATGAGGAAGGCTGGGAAGCAAACCCCTCCAGGTTAACACTGCCAAGCTACAGTTCGGTGGCGCCCAGTCCATTCACACTGCCGAGCGACTGTCACTGCCGTCTACTTCTGCAAAGCTGAACCTCAGAGACTAAACTTGCAGCCTCTGTCTTCCCTTCCACACAAGGAAACCACACCTCAGGGGTCAGTTCGCTGAGACTCACAGTGAACAGGGCCCCCTCCATGTGCCTGTCAAAGCTGTCTAATTAGCAGAGACAGCCAGGAGACAGGAAAGAGGATGAGACCCAGCCGCAAGGACTCAAAAGCAACTAAACCCAAGCAGCTTATTCTGTGCTGCATGCACAACAGACCTCATCCACCACCTCAAGCAGCTTACAATCCATGAATACTTTCTAAACCAGAGGCCTCTGAGGCCTCTTTGTAGATTGGAATGTTATACTTTTATGCCTTACTGGGGCCAGCACCTGAGAGAGGATGGAATCTCGGCTGCCTGTGTTGCTCTTGGCCTAGCAGGGGTTTGGCAGGAACTAGGAATCTGAAATTTGGATTCAATTCCCAGAGCTTAAGAGACAGTGAGAGTAACAGAAACCATTCAGCTCTCTGGGTTGTAGTAAGGATTAAATGTAGAAACGTTGAAAGAATGTCACTCAGTGTCTGACAGAGACTTGATTAGCGGCTGTCATCACTACCGTCAAAGCATTTACCATTTTCAAAATCCTTACATGTACTTTCTACTTCAACTTAAGATAATTAAATGGGATTTTTATGGGTTGCAAGTGCCTAGAATATGCTATGTGTTTAGTTGAAATTTACCCCACAGTGTGCACCAGCCCACTAGGAAGCAGTCACTCCTACTTACAAATCCCTCTTTCTCACTACAAACGCTGCACAGTCATCTATTAAAACACACCTAGCACATGGTCTGCTTACCTTATAACGCGGACAAGTTCATGGAAAGCTTGATCTACATTCATCCTGATCTTAGCCGACGCCTCCATGTATGTGACCTTGAGCTGCCTCGCTAACTGCTGCCCTTCTTCCTGTGTTACCTGAAATGGATACAGTGGTTGTGTTTAAGGCACAGTATTAGCAACTCCACTGGGCCTGTCTAAGCCTGGCTATATGCATATGGTGCTACTACACCTCCTGGAGTCCAGGCTGACTCATCATAATGGACAGACACCATGGTGCCACACAATCTGAAGCCCACCTCTGCACAACTCAGAAGAATGCACCTGTAACAGAAACACAGTTGGCCTGCAATATCCATGGGTTCAACCAACTGCAAATCAAAACACACTTTAGCTGAGCTGGATGTGGTGGCATACTCTTAGAATCCCAGCACTCTTGGAGGTAGAGGAAGGAACATCAGGAATTCAGGGCCATCCTTGGCTACATAGCAAGTTTGAGACTACCTGACTCATCTCCAAAACAAAATAAAACCAAGCCCTAGGTTGAACGGTAACTATAGTGAGCATGCGCATCTTTAATCTGGCCATTAATCCTAAACAATACAGAACAAGGGTTTACATAGCATTTATGCCATATTAGGCATTATAAGTAATACAGAGATGTTTTCAAATATACAAGAAAGTAGGCATAGGTTACATGCAAATTCTCTGCTTCTATATAAAAGAGACTTTCATGCATCTAAAGATTCTGGTGTCTCTGGGGGTCCTGAAACCAACCCCTATTGCTACCAAAGGACATCTGCACCAAAGGACATCTGCACTAACTCTCAAGGTTTAGTTTAGAGTTGATACCAGAAGCATCAGATACAACTTTACAGGAAGAAAAAATAAAAAATTTTTGTAAAGGTGCCGCTAAACCCAATAAAGGGGGTAGGGACGGCCGAGCAAGAGAATAGGCAAGGCAAAAGAAAGAGAGACAAGGAGAGAGAGAGGGAGGGAGGGAGCAAGGGGGAGAGAGAGGGAGGGAGTGATGGATAAGGCTTGTGGGAGACCTTAAGAGGAAATGGGCTTGGCTTGCCCAGCCTAGAATTTGAAAATTGAAAAGCTGTAAGGGAACCAGCAAGGGATGGAAAGGGACTCAGGCTTCTCAGGCCACAGGACCACCTTGTTGTCTTGGCCAGTACCTGGTACATAGGAAACGCAATGTATGTGGAGAGCAGTGGCAAGCTGGAGTGGTGAACAGGACCACGGTGGTGGAAAAGGGAGGGAGGGAGGGAAAGAGGGAGGGAAATAGGATGAGGCAGAAGCCATTAATTATCACAAAATACCCTCTGCATTTTAAACACAAAGGATCCCAAAAGCAATACTTCCCTAAAGTCAGTACACCGTATTTCTTTATATTTGCATAAATCCCAGAGTTTAAAATTGTGGTTTCCTGATATAGTCTTACTACTATATCAAAGTGAACACCTGGAGAAAGTTGGAAAAATCAGATGTGAAGAGTACCTGGGACCCATTTGCTCCCTCAAAAAAAAAAAAAACCACAACCTGCCATTCTCTTTTCAATCATTAACTTGTTCACTGTAAGAATGCAGTCACGCCGGGCGGTGGTGGCGCACGCCTTTAATCCCAGCACTCGGGAGGCAGAGCCAGGCGGATCTCTTTGAGTTCAAGGCCAGCCTGGGCTACAGAGTGAGTTCCAGGAAAGGTGCAAAGCTACACAGAGAAACCCTGTCTCGAAAAGAAAAAAAAAAAAAAAAAAGAATGCAGTCACAACCATTACATATTTCATACTCAGAAACACTCTGAAGTTATCCAGGTTTCTGCACATTCAGGTGCCTGTTCTACACTGCTCTGCAGATTCCTTTTTGGTCCAGATGCCTGGGCTCCTTTCTCTGGCCTCAATGCACTGCCCATCCTCACGCAGTGAGAGGGGTACTCCTGACCTCTGCTGATCTTGGGGTCAAGGCACTCAGCCTATCATTAAGTACGTTGTCAGTTGTAGAATTTTATTAAAAATGTCCTTTATCCAATTAACAAAAGTTCCAACCATTATGTTTATAAAGGGAATTATCAAGACTGAACATCAGATATTATCAATTCTTTTTTCTACTGAGATGGTGTGATTTTTCCTTTTTGGTTTGTTGACATGATGAATTATGATGGCTCATTTCCACTCCTGAAATAAACTCTGCTGGGCACATTGCCTACTGTTAAATTCGATTTACTAACATTTTCTTAAGAATTTTCACATGGGGGCTGGAAAGATGGCTCAGAGGTTAAGAGCACCGACTGCTTTTCCAGAGGACCTGGGTTCAATTCCCAGCAACCACATGGTGGCTCGCAACCATCTGTAATGAGATCTGGTGCCCTCTTCTGGCCTGCAGACATATATGCAGGGAACACTGTATACATAATAAATAAATCTTTAAAAAAAAAAAAAAAAAGAAGAATTCTTACATGTATGCTCAGAAGAGAGAACGAACCATGATTTTTTTCTTTTCTTTTTTTTTTTTTAATCATCATCCCTCATTGTATTTGTTCTTGAACATCACATGAATGGGCTAATATGTGAGCACCTTTTGTGTCTGGGTTTGTTCCCTCTACATGTTATTTATGACTTTCATCCATGTCATTGTGTGTACAGAGAGTTCCTCTACATGGTTGTGCTGTGTTCCACTGTAGAGATATTTGTTCACCCATTCACCGTGTGTTGATGGACATCGGGGCTGTTTCCAGCTTTGTTGAGATATAATTCATATAGTGGGCTAGGGATGTAGCTCAGCTAGAAAAGTGTTTGCTTAGCATTCATGAACCCTAGATTCAGTCTCTGGCATTGTACATGCATGGTGATACATACCTATAATCCCAGCACTCAGGAGGTATAAAAGAATAAAGAAGTCAAGGTCATCAGTTATATAGTGAATTTGAGGTCAGCCTGGGCTACAAGAGACCCTGTCTCAAAAGGGGTGGAGAACTGGAGAGATGAGTCAGCAGTTAACAGCACTTCGTACTCTTGAAGAGGACCTGGATTCAGGTATTCAGTTCCCAGCACCCACATGGTGGCTCACAACTATCTGTCACTAGAGTTCCAGGGGTTTTGATAGTTAGGTACTGCACCCACATGCTACAAATACATAGATTCAGGCAATACATTCACACACATAAATTAAAAATAAATTTAAAAGATTTTTTTAAAAAGATGCAATCCGCCAGCTGGTGGTGGCGCACGCCTTTAATCCCAGCACTCAGGAGGCAGAGGCAGAAGGATCTCTGTGAGTTTGAAGACAGTCTGGTCTACGGAGCGTTCCAGGACAGCGAGGGCTGTTACACAGAGAAACCGTGTCTCAAAAAAATAAAAAAATATATAGTTTAGTATAATTCACCAGTGACTCCATCTGGGCTTAATGTTTTCTTTAAAGGCAAGTGTGACAAATGTATTTGACAGACAGGGAACTATCCAGCCAATCTACTTGGATTTTTGAGTAGCTTTGGTGGTTTCTGGGAAGGTGACCATTGCATCTACTTTACTGGATTTATTGATGTCAAGTTCTTTATAGCACTTCTTTATGCTTTACATATTTGTAAGATGTAAAGTGATGGGATGTCTTTCATTCTATATACTGATTTGTGGTCCCCTCCTCTTTCACTGGGGCTCAAATCTAGAGTTTCATACTCATTAAATAAGTTCATGGTGGGTGGGTTGGTGGGTGGGTGGATAGGTGGGTGGGTGAGTGGGTGGAAGGAAGGATGGAAGGGAGGGAGGGAGGGAGGGAGGGAGGGAGGTTGGGAGGAAGGGAGGGAGGGACAGACAATAGACAAAGACAGACAAAGATCTGATCTTTCTGGCTGGAGGTTTGACAGTCTGGTCTACCTTACAAAAGCCAGTTTCTTCTGTAGTTTCCCATTCCTTTTTTCTTTTCTTTGTGGCAATGGGCCTCTGCACACACCAAGCACACATTCTTCCACTGACCCACACTTTCTCTACTTCACTTCCCTCTGCACTCTGGTTTTAATTTGCTGGTTTTCTTTCTAATATACCTATTTAGTGGCACAAGCAACTCCTAGAGCAGCCCATAAATCCTGACATGCTGTATTTGTGTGTAAGTTGCATCTCATTGAGAATTCTTTGCAGTCTTTTAAATTTTTTCCCTTTAAGTGTTAGAAATACCCTAGTTTCTTGGGAATTTGGACATTTCCTCTGTTATTAATGCCCATATCAATGCCACTGCCACCAGAATGCACGTGTTATCTGACAAGGCTTCCTTCAAATTTGAGACTTGCTTTACAACCTGTTCTTATCTCAAAATAACGCAAACTCTGTGCCGTTGGGTGGAATGTCCATTAGGAGTCAGTTAGGACAAGGTGGCTGATGGTCCTGTTTCCTTTCCATTTCTCTCCATGTTAAGTGCAGCTCTGTCTATTTCTCTCTGCAATTCTTTTAACTCTTACTTCAGGAATTCTGAAGCTGTTAAGAGATGTGTGAATGCCTAGGATCATTAAATCCTCTTGGTGAATTAGTCTCTACCACTGTGAAACAACGCTCTTTACCCCTGGTAATACACTGGCTCTAAAATCTATGTAATTGCTCTCTTTATGGCCACTTTCACCGTTGCCAGCACAGCATATCACACCCCATCCTTCTATTCTAAGTAGGTTGTGTGTAAGCTGAAAGTAGATGTCTTGCAAGGGCCTGGCTTTTTCATCCAGTCTGACCCATTTGTCTTTCCATTGAGATCCTGAGACCTCCTCTTTTTACCCTTTGTTCTGTGTGTACCTGTTCTGCCTTTTGGGCTAAGAACTATTTCTACATCACCCATTCTGCCATTGGCTAATTGACTTCATATCTGTTAGACTACCACAGTGGCTGCTTCGGACTTCAGGCTATGTGGTGATATTTTATTTGTATGTTAATAAATAAAGTTTGCCTAGAGATCAGAGGACATAGCCAGCCATAAAACAAAAGTCAGGCAGTGGTAGCACCCATCCTTTATCTGATCACATGGCAAGCAGAGTCTCTGTGTGTTCAAGGTCACACTAGGGAACAGCCAAGCATGGTGACACATGCCTTTAATCCCAGTACCAACCATAGAGACCTGGAGGTCTGTACAGACAGGCAATGACAAGGAATTGAGGTAGCTGGGCTAAGAGTCAATGAGAAGGCAGAACAGCAAGGCAATAAAGGTGCAGGTTAGACAGGAAGAAGCTCTCTCTTGGGAAGCTACAGTGGTGTGGTGAGCTAAGGTTAGCTGGTGGCTCTCACGATTTCTCTGATCTCTACGGCTTTCACCCCTATATTTGGCTCTGTGTTTCTTATTTAATAAGACTGTTTAGAAATTTGTCTACAAGCCTACGTTTTAATTCATCGTTCTATTTGATGTGGTCAAACCAGTTCATACACAGCATGAGACCTGTACAACGCTGCTCTGACTTCTTGCTCTTTTCTGGTGTTACCAGCATTTGCCTCACATTATTTTTTGCTTCAAACATTTAATTATGAGGTTTAAATAACAACAATGTCATTTTTATTTACCCACATAATTGCCAGGCCCAGTGATCCTCTGTCCTCCGTGTTGACTCAGACTCCCATTTGTAGTGAAAATCTGCTCTATGACCCTGAAGTGCAGCCCTAGAGACACAGCAGGTTCTACCTGCCTGTGACCTTGAAGTACATGTCCCTGGGGCATGGCCTCTCAACCCTTAAGACCTGAGATGCACAGAAGCAGTTCTCTCCCTCGTGGGTTTGGATTCTGGACAGACTGAAACAGCCAGACCTCATGAGACTGTACCAGCATTCCAGAACCTGTGACAATTCTGTTCTATACAGCGAGTTTTTCTCTCCAAGTAAATTCCTTTGTGCTTTAAGCAGACTCCGTGGATTTCTCGTATTACCCCTTTGGGGTCATTATCTCTCAGCCTGAGATGTCTTCATATTTCTGATAATTCAGGTCTGGTGGTGCTGAACTCTTACATTTCATATGTTTGGGGAGAAATCTTTAACTCAATCTCATTTTTAAAGCAAGTATTTGCTGGATATTCATTTACAGACAACAAGCTGTGTAATCTGTCACCCTTCCCCACCCAGCAAAGCCGAGTGCTGGAACCCACAGAGAGAGGCCCCCAGGCAGTAGATAACAAATGTAATTAAGTTCATCTGCAAGGACATGGAGAAAACAGACACCCAATTGTACACTTCGCACATTTTCTCACTGTAACTTTGTAACAATGCACATCAGACAGAGGCCTAGCAGGAACAGTCTCCACTAATATCATCAAGGCACTTTTCTGAGTCTCGGTGTGAGACCAGGCGTCTATCAGGCCTGCAGTCTGCACAACACACACCTCCCAGAGCTGCCGCCAATACGGCCCTGGTACATCTGCAGATAACAACACAGTGATGCCCACAGGCTGAATCATCACCTTATATTCATGTCTGAAATTCAGTATGCTTCCAAAATATTTCACAGGGGTTGGAGAGATGGCTGAGTGGTTAACAACACTTGCTGTTCTTGCAGGATCAGAGTTCAGCTCCCAGTACCCACACACCAGGTGGCTCACATCTATCTGTTACTCCAGCTCCAGGGATCCAATGCCTCTGGCTTCCATGGGTACCTGCACTCCTGTACAACACACACACACACACACACACACTTAAAAATAATAAAAATGAACAAATACAGCACCGATCAAAGGTTGTGGGTTTTTCTTTTCTTTCTTTTTTTTTTCTTTCTTTTTTTTTTTTTTGATTTTTTGAGACAGGGTTTCTCTGTGTATCCCTGGCTGTCCTGGAACTCACAGAGATCTGACTGCCTCTGCCTCCCCAGTGCTGGGATCAAAGGCATATGCCACCACCGCCCGGCTTAAAGGTCGTGTTTTAAACAGGTACAAAAAGAAACCTGCTCCCGTGCCTCACGTCCATCCATTTTCCTGATGTCTGTATTGTGCCAACAAGATCTTAAGAATCTATTAACAGGGCTGGTGATACAGCTCAGCGGGTAAACACACTAACACACTTACCACACAAGTCTGGCGACCTGAACTGATGATCCCCGGTAAAGGTGGAAGGAGAGAACTGACTCCAAAGTTGTTCTCTGACTTCCACACACACCGGGGCTCAAACACACACTATATGCACATATAATAATAATAGTAAACAAGAAAGTAAAAAGTATCTGTTAATATGAGGTTACAGGAAAACGAGGAAATATTAGCAAAAGAGGCTAATATTTCAATGCCAGGCTCTAGATGTGTGATGGAGGCTAAAAGGAATCCACAAGGGGAACTGCACAGCAGAGGAAGCTGTTCCCGTTCCGAAATGACAGGGTACACAATACACAATGAGGAGTTCCAAAGAAACTAACACTGATGAAGGTCACTAGCATCAGAGCTGGCCAATACGAAGCATTAAGAGAAAATTCAGTTATTTATTAATGACACTGAAGAAAAATCCAAAGCCAGGTGTCATGGCGCATTCCCACAATCCCAGAAGGCTAACACAAAAGGATTTCCCTTTTGTGATCAACCTGAACTACAAACTCCAGGCCAGCCTAGACTACCCAGAAAGACTAGTTGGGGGTGTCTACACACTCTAATTGACATTACAGCTATCCCTTAACTAGAGGAGACTGTGGATAAACAGTGAGTAAGTCAGGCATGGAGGGGTAGCTCTACGGTTCTGTGTGAGCTAAGCATGGCAGCACAGGCCTGTGATGTCAGCACTTGGGAGGCTGGGACGAAGAGCCACATGTGAAAAAGCAGCCTGGGCCACACAGTAAGACCCTACCTGAGAACAGCAAAAAACGGAGGGGAGAGAAAGACATGGTCACATGAAAATCCTTCATCAGAGTTTGACAAATTGAATAATGGATATAAAAAGAAATTTTTTTTTCTTTTTTGCTTAAAGAAGAAAGGTGATTAAGTTTTCTTTAAGAGGGAGGGGAGGGGAAGGAGACAAAAAGAAATGGTCTTAACTTACAGTTTCTAGATGTTATCCAAGAAACCACATGAGCCTGGCACTAAAGCAGACACATGCAGGCTCACATAGAGAGCTTTCTGGGATTCTGTGTAAAAACAATTTAAATATAACTCCTCAAAGTTCCTTCACACTTGGCACATGCCAGTCTGTGAGACACAGTGTGCCAGACTCGGCACCACGCTGGTGACGCTGGTGACGCCAGTGACGGCCGCACAGGCTTTCTGAGCACAGGAACGCTACTGTTTCATTAAGTAACCCGCTTCCCCAGCACGGAATTCCTCCCTTCTCACCTGTCTCTGATGATCCAGGTCGGCTTTATTGCCAATTAAAATCATGGGAAACTCATCACGGTCCTTTACTCTGAGAATCTGTCTTTGAAACTTATAGATTTCTTCAAAACTAAAAAACAATAATAAATAAATACATTATGCTAAGAATCTAAATTCAGAGAATTTTGTGTTTCATTTACTACTATATTGACAGTTTTCGACTGTAAAGAAACGGAAATCTTAATTCCATAAAATAGCAATCTGGACAGAACCTAACACTCCTGATTTAAGCTTTCATTAGCAATATTATATTAATTAGACATAGAGTGGGTTTCTATGACATTTTCACACATGTACACACTGTTTTTCGATCATATCTGCCCCCACACTTTAACGGCACCAACCTGCCTCTATCGGTGACTGAAAAGACCAACAGGAAGCCCTCGCCTGTCCTCATGTACTGCTCTCTCATGGCTCCAAACTCCTCTTGTCCAGCTGTATCCAAAACTAAAGAAACACAACAAAGAAAACAGTGTTTTCACTTTATAAATCACCTCCCGACGTGGGCAGCCCCCTCACGAGGTCTGCCACAGAGCTTCCTATTTGATGTAAGAGGCAGTGACACTCCTGTCTTAATATTTCATTTCTAACACCAAAGGCAGACATAATCTAATGGCAGACAGTTTCCGAGTTTATCTTCATCGCACAGATTGATTCTGTGGCTAGAATATATTAGCATACCAATTACAAGGTTAAAAATATCAAACACATCCAAGCAGATGGGACCAAATCAACTCTAAAAATCATTTGGTAATTTATCATCTCCATGGAAAGATCTTGGAAAAGATGTAAGTTCAATCAAGAAACTGAGGTTGGGGCTGGGAAAATGGCTCAGTGATCAAGAGCACCGGCTGCTCTTCCAGAGGACCCAGGTTCTGTTCCCAGAACCTACATGGCAGTTCATAACTGCTTATAACTCCAGTTCCGGGGAATCTGAGACCCTCTTCTGGCCTCCTTGGCATGTGATACACAAACATCCATACAGGCAAAACATTCATGCACATAAAAATAAATCTTAAAAAAACTATGGTTGATTCATTCTGTCTCCCTCTCTGTCTCTGTGTCTCTGTCTTTCTCCCTCTCTCTCCCTCCCTCCCTCTCTCCTTCTTTCCCTCCCTCTCTCCCTCCCTCTCTCCTTCTCCCCCATCCCTCTCTCCCTCCTCTCTCCCTCTCCCTCCTTAGTCTGGCCACTAATGTATTTCTGACCGTCCTACTAGTTCAAACAACAGGGTTTTCTTCAGTGGGGAGGGGCTGTTAGCGTTAAAGCCTCTAAGCTACAAATTCCCAGTTAACAAATACCGAATCTCTCTACGGCCACTTTCCGTCTTAACATTTGCCAAAAGACATGAAGCGCTGAGACCTGAATGTTTCTTCCAACAACCCTTAATAAACACTTCAACAAGTTACAAACAAGATCAGCTTCTCCAGAACAAAAATCAATCCCATTACTGTTTTCCTTTCCACCTGCTGAGGAGTATTTCAATTGATCAGCATGCAGATTCATCTATCAGAACCAACGACAGTGAAAACATGACCAGGACTAGCTCGGAGGTGGAGCCCCTATCCAGCACGTGCAAGGTCCACTGTTCACTCCTCAGTAAACGGGGAGGGGAACCAGCTAATGAAAGGCTTATATTCAAGATTAGCTAATATTCCAGCTATACTATTTAACCTGAGAAACATCAAATACAACACTTGAAAGCCAGGGCACTTTAGAAGTAAGATGTGCGCTCTCGGGGTTTACTTACTGTCCAGCCGGGCTGCTCGGTCATCAATCACACACTGCTTTGTGTATGAGTCTTCAATGGTTGGATCATAGTCCGTCACAAAATAAGACTGGTAAAACAATCAGAAAAAAAAAAAAAGCCTTATTTTAAAATTCATTTTACTTCCTACCTAACAGTATCAGTTTTGTTGAATTCTGCTTTTTAGGAAACAACACGTTTTAATTGTAAGAGGGCATCAGATCTCCAAGAGCTGGAGTTACAGGCCATTCCAAGTTCCAAGTCCCCCTGTGGGTACTGAGAGCAGAACTCATCCTGTGCAAGAGCATCACACACTTCTAACCTCTGGGCCATTTCTCCAGCCCCTGGTTTAGTTTTTCATTCTGTCTACTCCACAACAGTCTCTTCAGCACACTACTCCAGTGAAGAAAAGGTACTAAATAGTCTAAATTTTCCCTTCTAGAGTATTCAGAAAGATTGCAAAAGATCTATTACATTTTTTTTTCCTACTAGTTTGGGGCTAACTAAGTACCTAGGAAAATAAGAAACTGTAATTCAGACCTATTCAACTTCACTAAGTACCAGCTGTGAAAAACAAAACAGGTAAAGATGGAGACAGCAAGAAGAGGGAAATGTGTGTCTGTGTGCTGCCCTGAAGAAACTGTCTTGAAGAGTACGTCAGGAATCACACAATTTCACTGCGATCTTTTGGCTACATTTTTCCTTCAATTATATTCCTCTGTTTATCAACACCTTCCAACTGGCACCTTCTGAGAATGGACAATTAAGAAATCACAATTTTCTCTTGAGATTAAAAAAGAAGCCAAGCAAGGTGTCTTAGATCTTTAATCCCAGCACTCGGGCGGAAGAAACAGGTGGATCCGTACGAGTTCAAGGCCAGCCTGGAGCAAAACTACAGGGAGACAAGAAAACAGTCATCACGGATGGGGTGCTGACATCATCCTGTTCTCAAGATCCCTCCCACTGGCTTTGAAGGAGTGACTTGACTTGCTCCACACCAAGAGCCACTGGCAAGGGCATATCCAGCAGGTGCGTTGGGGGGGGGGGGGGGGGGATCATCCTAAGGACATAGAATTCTTAAGTGACACCCCTCAGCTTGGTCCCCTATGTTCAAAAAGCAACTCAAACAAGACTAAAGAAAGAGAGGGCAAAGGAAGACATCAGCCTGCCTGCTACTGTGGCCTTACATACTTATTTTATTTTTGGAAGAAAATGTTTCACATTTCACTTATATTTTAGGAATAGCCTTAAATGTGTAATCATTACCCACAATTCTATTTCTTTCCCAACATTGTCGTTTAAACACCTGAGTTATTAAACAAAGCCAGTAATGAGCCAACAGCAGCAGCTTTCAAAAGGAAGCCCTGCTCCATCACCACCCCACCCACATTTAAATCAACAGGTGTGAGGACGATCCTGAGCAGACTTCTGGCATCACACCACTGAGAGTAACCACAGCAGCGGCAGGCAGCCCCTCCTCCACCCAGTCCGTCATGAGCGTGAATGGATAGAACTGCGTGTACTTTCAGAGTTAGGGGAACATTTTATTTAATGGGGGTGGGAGGTTCCAAGGTCTCATGTAGCCCAGGCTGACCTTGAACTCCTAATCCTCCTGCCTATACCTCAAGTGCTAGATTACAGATGTGCACCTATACCTGGCTCATGGTGAATTTCTTATGTTTCTTTACAGCAATCTGATGCTTCCTGCAATTACTTTATCCTGGGAAACCTGAATTTTATTATGCCTTCCCTGTGCAGTACTAAGAATGAAACTGAGGGCCTTGCAAATGTTTGGCAAGGGCCAGTCCCCACTCCTCCAGCTAAAAACAAGAAGAAAAATGAGTGAGCAAGTATTCGACGCATTTTTATAAATGTCTAATAGCTGGAACTCTTCAAACACGATGGTGTTCTGTACTATGAGACTAAATGAAGACAGTGGCATGTGCTGTTGGTTTACAGGACCTTGAAGTACACGGCAATTGTTTGATTTTCCTTTTAGTGCCCGCAGAAGTTTGCTTTTGAAGGGTAATTTCTGGAACACAATCTTATTAAGATTGCCACTTTCCTAACACTGGCACGCATTTGCTCACCTATTTTTTTTTTCATTTTGTTAGTGAGTGTGAGTACACACGCATGTACATGTATGTGGTGTATATGCACAGATGAGAGCATCACATGGGCTCCTCTATTATTCTCTACCTACTCCTGCTGAGGCCGTGTCTCTCTGAACCTGGAACTCCTAGGGCACGGCTAGAACAGAAGCCAGCAAGCCCCAACACGTCTCAAGTCCCTACACCAGTGCTGGGTATACAGGACACACAGCTTGTCACACAGATGCTGTCATGCCAACTCCAGGCCACGACCTTGAAAAGTGAGCACTCTTAACTGCTGAGCCACCACTCTGGTCCCACCACTTACACAAATCTCCAGCATAAGCCTGGTGTAGTGGGGAGGCAGGGGTAGGAGGATCGGAACTTCAAGTTCAACCTCAGCTCCGTAGCCAGTTCTAGGCCAGCCTGCCATACAGGAGACCTTGTCTTCAAAGAACAATACCACCACCACCTGAACTTAGAAACAGAATGAGGCAATGGGTCACCAATGAAAAGCAGTCTCCACAAGCTGGAGAGTCGGCTCAGGAGCACGGGCTGCTCCTCCAGAGGACCTGGGTTCAGTTCCCAGCTCCAATGTATCCCATGCTCTCTTCTGGCCTCCATGGGCACTGCACGCACAGGATAAAGAGCCATACCTGCAAGCAAAACGCCTATCCAAATAAAATAAAAATAAATCTTTATTTTAAAAAAGAAGAAACAGTCCCTGGCAATGTTGAGTTTAATTCTAACTTCCAAGCTGTGGGGTCTGAGGTAAATCACCGCAGCTCGAACGCTCAGCGCCCATGACAGAGGGCCATCGCCACAGCAGGAGCAGGTAGACCGGAGCAGCTCCAGTGCAATGGCCGCTGTGATCACTTCAGCCATAACAGTAACGGGGCTGCTGCGGCAGGCAGCTCCGCGCTGCATCACTGCCTTCCCTCAAGTCTAAAGCCATGTTCCCTGTGGCGGAGGGTGGCGGAGGGCAGCTGTAATAATCCAGCCCCAGTTACCCCAGAGCCACCATGAGCCATCTGGAACTTGGTGCCTAAATGTTGTGAACCCAGATAAGCTCCCATCTGGGCTTCGGAAAGTATTCTCAGGATGTAAGTGGCAATTACACAGATAAACACATAGGCATAAATCTATCTTGCTCATTTAACATTTGTATACTTTGTGTGTGTGAAAAGATTACAACCATAAAATGTACTAACTGCCAATAGTTCCCTATTTCTTCTTAGAATCAGTGGTTTTTGTTGCTTGCTTGTTTGTCTGTTTGGGGTGCTGTTTTCTCCCTTGGCATTGGGGGTGAAGAGAAGACTGGGGCATAGCAGACAAGAGCTCCAACCCTGAACCACATCCCCAGCCCTCCTCTTACTTTTGATTTTGAGACTCAATCTTACGAAGTTGCCCAGGCAGGTCTTGAACTTACGATCCTCACACTTCAGTCTCTTGAGGCTCTAAGACAAGTTTGTGCCTCCAGGAGTGACCGGCGGTTAGTTTCTTTCCATAGTACACAAAAGCTTTTCAGCTTGATGTATGCCTGACTAGCTGCTACTTAAAACCTTTCAGTCCGTTCTCCTACACTCTTGGTTCAAAGTTCTAACTATAACATGGGTGAACACCCACTTTGCCCTCCTCAACAATGGCACCCACCGACGCCTTTGATAGGACACTCAATCACCGCTCTCCTGCTGGGAACAAGAGAGTTACCAGAGATATGGACAGGGCTGTGGCTTGGCAGCAGAGCGCTTGCTGGGCATGCTCAGGTCAATTCCCAACAGCAGCAAAAAAATAACAAGGATACAGACAGGCTAAGCCAAAGGACAGAAACATCATGAAGTGCCAATATCATGCTTGCTCAGAAGAAAACAAACTAAGAGGCTATGGCTGCAACTATGCATGGGAGCTGTGTATATGTCCCGAGAGCCCCAGGAACTGACCAGAAAAAACCTCAGCTGCAAATAACACTGGGGGGAGGAGGGATGCTGAGCTAGACAGTGGGGCTTCAGGAAATCATGGCAGACTAAAAGCTTCAGAAGGGAAGGTGGTTCACGGCAGACTAAAAGCTTCAGAAGGGAAGGTGGTTCACGGCAGGCCAAAGGCTTCAGTAGGGAAGGTGGTTCGCTGGGTTTCCTGACCGCACATTAAAGGATACGTGGAAGAGAGTTCTAGCCAGAAGAATGGTGATGTCCACTGAAAGGCCAAGAGACCTCCCACTGGAGAAGTTATTCCACTTGGAATATCTACTACTGCCCCTGATAAGATCTGATGTGGGCAGCCAGTGGTGGTAGTGGTAGTGCATGCCTTTGATGCCAACACTCTGGAGGCAGAGGCAGACGGATCTCTGAGTTTGAGGCCAGCCTGGTCGAGTTCTAGGATGGCCAGGACTACACAAAGAAACCCTGTCTCAAAAACCAAAAATCAGAAAAAAGAAAAGATGTGATCTAGGTAAAGCTGCCCTTAACAGCTGTGGTGAGCGAGCAAGCTTCTGTGTCCTCCACTCAGCAGGCTCTCTGCTTGGCCTCCTAAGAGAACGACTAACTCAACTGGCTGCAGGCTCAGTGAAACAGGAAAATGGGGAAGAGGTGACAAGAATGAGCTGCCCTTCCGCATTCCAAGGGACAATAGCGACAACCACTTTCTCCTGAGGCAAGCCTGGTGGGAAAGTGTAGCTCCCAGATACTGCCACTGGGCGGAGTCTGATCCACACCGGGAACTAGGGATCCAGCAGTTCAGTTAACTCCCACCCTTTGCATAAAGAGGTAAGGAGGCTAGATCAGAGGTACCTCACACCTGGCAAACACATTCCCGGGGAGCCCATGCCACTCTCATAAGTCCTGGGGGTTTTCTGAACAACACAATGTGGAAGGAGGGGTATAAAAAACTTAAGAGTCAAAAAAATCTTTCAAAGTATCAGATCCTGAAAAGGCATATATGGGTGTAAGTTACATTGTCAACAGAACTATTAAATGTATCTGACAGATTTCACCCTAGTTTTTTAAAAAAATCTTTCAAAGTATCAGATCCTGAAAAGGCATATATGGGTGTATGTTACATTGTCAACAGAACTATTAAATGTATCTGACAGATTTCACCCTAATTTTTTTAAAAAAAAATTGTAGACTGTAAGAGCTACAGAGTCAGAGCTGGGAAGATGAGGGGGGTCTGCAGATGCAGGAGGGGGACAAGACCGGCTAACGGAAATGAATACAACCAAAACATATGTATGGAAATCACATAATCATTACTGTATAATTAGGACATGCTAATAAAATCAATTGTAAGAGAACTACAGAGTCAAATCAAGAGGCCAAGGGTTCATGCCCTGGTCCTGAGCTCACACATGACCTCTTCTTTTAGGCCGTTCTTCCTCCTCTTTCTCCCGCCTTCCTGCTCTCTCCCTCTCTCAACTACACATGTATCTCCTGGTTACTTTTTCTGAAACTATATAGTGTCCACTATCTTCCCCCAATCCAGCCAGAATGTAAGCAGGGTAAGACAGAAACACTGCCTGAGAGGAAAGGAACAGACTTCACAGTAGCTTCAGCACAACAGGGGGGCTCCTGCCAGGGCTCCATCCAGCCTGACTACTCTGCCTCTCTGAGCTGGGCACACTGGCCGTCGGTCCAGCAGGCAGTGGGGCTGGGCACTTGCCTTGTTGACTACTTAACAGATTTTCTCACTTAATTCTCACAGTGACCCTTCCTACAAACACTTTTACACGAGAGAATTACACTACTTCTTCAAGGCCGCCAACTAACAAGCAGGAGGGCTGCAACTTAAATTCAGACCTGATGCTAAGTCCACAATCTCCTAAGAATTGTTATTTAATAAAATTCATTGAATATCAAATATCCACTGGCTTATGAAAAAAGGAAAAATACTGCAGAGAGAGAGAGAGAGAGAGAGAGAGAGAGAGAGAGAAGGAAAGAGAG
>CABHPH010145440.1:0-11486 GCA_902168325.1 Peromyscus nudipes | reverse complement strand
CCTGACTGCAGAGGGCTCTCAGTCTTTAGATTTTTCCCCAGAGTGTACTCTGCCACCGGAAACAGTGTGTGTGGAGGGAGCACACCGTAAAACCACGAGGGACTCTCGGCACTCACGGAGTTCTGGTGGGAGACTGATGCTCGTAGAAATAAAGTCAAACCCCAAATCCAGAACTCAGTGAGGACTGAGAGCAAGAACAAGGGGTCATGAGAAAGGAACAGAGGCCAACTTCAACCCAGGGGATAAATCACCTGAATTCATCCACCACCGCTATTCTTGGAGCCAGAGGCCCTTCATCCAAGAGGAAAGACACAATAAGAAAGGCTGGAAGTACCAGGTGTTGGTGGAGCATGCTTTTAATCCCAGCACTAGGAAGGCAGAGGCAGGTGGATCTCTGTGAGTTCGAGGCCAGTCTGGTCTACAGAGTGAGTTCCAGAAAAGACTGGAAGCTTCTAGCATTTCAGTCATGGCATAGACTCTTTATGGCAAAGACCCTCCCCAGAGAGGAGTTATTTGTCCATTTTAGCAGCTGTTTGTTCTCTGGGAACCAATCTAGCACAGGGTCCTGGGTTTGAATTCTGATGCTGCCGTCTTCCTGGTCTCCCGGGTTATCACAAGAATTTAACAGGCTTTGCTAAAATACCACCTTTGATATGAGGGTCAAGAAAACACTATCTGAGCTAGGTAGTGGTGGTGCATGCCTTTAATCCCAGCACCCAGGAGGCAGAGGCAGGTGTATCTCTGTGAGTTTGAGGCAGGCCAGAGTTACAATGTGAGTTTCAGGACAACCAGAGCTACACAGAGAAACCCTATCTTGAAAAGAAATAAGCAAATAAAATAAAATACCACCTTGTACATGGAGGGTCAAGCAAACACTACCCATTGCCTACTCAGATCCACGCCTCCCACCTTGTTTTTCTTTGGGTTTTTTTGTTTAATTAATTTTTACATTTTACTTATTTATGAGCATGTGATTCAAGATATTTAATCACGCTGTGCGAAGATGTCTCTGTTTTACCTCACCTGCCTAAGGCACCTTCTGATTGGTTTAATAAAGAGATGAATGGCAGGAGAAGATAGGCGGGACTTCCGGGAGAGAGAGATGGGGGGATCTCTGGGAAGAATCTGAGAGGCAGGGGATTCACCAGAAAGAGGTGGAGAAAATCAGACATAGGGAAATGAGGAGCGGTAACAAGCCATGTGGCAGGATGTAGATTAATATACATGGGTTAATTTAAATTTTAGGAGCTAGTTGGGAACAAGTGTAAGCTAAGGCCAAGCCTTCATAATTAATAATAAGTCTCTGTGTCATTATTTGGGAGCTGGCAGTCCAAAGAAAGTCCGACTACAAGCATGTGCGTGCTTGTGTGTGTGTGTGTGTGTGTGTGTGTGTGTGTGTGTGTTCACACTCATACAGAAGTCAGAGGACAGCTTGTGGGACTCTGTTCTCTAATTCCACCATGTCACCAATCAGGTTCCAGGACTATCAGATTGTCAGGCTGGGCCGCAAGCCCCTTTACCTGCTGAGCCATCTCGACAGTCTCCCTTGTGTTTTGAGACAGGATCTCTCCCTGGGACCTGGAGCTCACCAATTCGGCTAGGGAAGTCTCAGACATCCTCCTGTCTCCACCCCCTAGGAATGGAATGCTGGCGCTTGCACACCACCACGCTTGGCTTTTCTGTGGGTTGCGGGGATTGAACGCAGAACCTCATGATGATATGCTGAGTATTTTCCTGGTTGAGCCATCTCCCCAGATTGATGGACGCATCTTGAACATGTCCCCTGAAAAGAAAACCCTTGACAAGAAGCAGATGGGCATGTAAAAATGCATGATTCTGGGCCCCTGTTCAGGATTAGAAGCAGCTGGCTTTCCCCTGTGTCTAAACATTCCATGGCTCACTCTAGGGACATTCAGGGCATGGTGGCCTGCCCTGGGACCAGGTCCCTTCAGAAACCCCTGAGCCACCCCAAGGCCAGGCTGGCTATATACCTTCCTTCCTGAAGCCCTGCCTCTGTCTCTCTCCTCTCTCCTGTCTTCTTTTGACCTCTGTGGAGAACCCTTGAACCTGGCTAGGACTGTTGTTGGTTTTTCTTTACTCTAGCCCCACATTGGAAGACCAAAATGTTGGTTGTTTTTGCTCTTTTACTTTTTGGGGGACCCAGCACCCAGCTCCCAAATAAATCACTCACAGAGGCTTATTCTTAATTATAAATGCCCGGCCTTAGCTTGGCTTGTTTCTTGCCTGCTTTTCTTAAATTATCCCATCTAACTTTTGCCTCTGGGTTTTTTCCTTTTCTTAGTCCTGTATTTCTTACTTTTACTTTTTCTCTGGGGCTGGCCCCTGGCATCCTCCTTTCCTTGTTCTCTTTCTTCCTTTTCTCCCAGATTTCTCCTACCTCGATATTGGCCGTTCAGTTCTTTATTAGACCAATCAGGTGTTTCAGATAGGCAAAGCAACACAGCTTCACAGAGTTAAACAAATGCAACATAAAAGAACGCAACACATCTTTGCATCATTAAACAAATGTTCCACAGTATAAATAAATGTAATACAGCTTAAAATAATATTCTACGGCATAGGACCAAGCAACCTTAGTGCAGGAGTTACCTCTTCACTCCTCTGTCCTCCATCCTGCTGTGGATATCGCTCTGTATAAATAAAACACTGATTGGCCAGTAGCCAGACAGGAAGTATAGGCAGGACTAACAGAGAGGAGAATTGAGGGAACAGGAAGGCAGAGAGGGAGACTGCCTGGAGCCGCTGCCAGGACAAGGAAGATGTAAGGTACCGGTAAGCCACGAGCCACGTGGCAAAGTATAGATTAATAGAAATGGGCTGAATATAAGAGTAAGAGCTAGACAATGATAGGCCTGAGCTAATGGCCAAGCAGTTTAAATAATATAAGAATCTGTATGTTTATTTTATAAGTGGGCTAAGGGACTGCCAGGGCTTGGCAGGACCTGGAGAGAAAACTCTCCAGCTACACCATCCCTCACAAGTCAGCTATTTCTATTCACTTTTCTCCTGGGAGGCAAAATAGCTTTGGCTGTCCTTTTGCCCCAATGAGAAAACTCACTTCTATGGGACCAGCCTTGATGACCACCTACTGTGTGCCAAGAGCAAGAACCTGAATGATTCTAGTCCTGGAAAACTCTAGAGAAAGAGATAACCAGAGACCATCATTCAGTCACTCAACAAACACTCACAGAACTCTGACTGGGTGCTGGTTGCTGGAGGTAAGTCTGGTCCCTCTTCCAAACAGGGTGACTCCAGAGGATTGCCATCAACAAGAGAGTTGGACATTTGTCATATGATCAGCCAGGACAAAATGGAATGTAGCCAACATTGTTCTGTGTCCCAAGAGGGCAACCATACACAAGTGATGACTTTTGCCAAGGTCCCTGATTGGTACTTACTATAGAGGATGGCAGATAATGGCTGTCTGTCATCCAGGAGACAGCGGAAGGGTGACTGTGCCCCCACAAGAGACCACCTCATGCTTGCCACCATCCCAGTCACTCAATCTTCTCTCTCTGGGGATGATTGGCAGCATCTGGGGACATTTTGGTCGTGGCCATGTGGCAAAGGGAAACTGCTCCTGGCAGCAGCTAAGTGGGGATCACAAAAGTGGTTCCTCATCCCACCGGAGCCAGGAAGCACTGTCCCTGTGTGACCACGGAGCTGAGGCCACCAGCCTGCGTTCCCAGGCTCAAAGGCCCACAGTGTGTTGGCTGAAGACCCGTTGAAAGGCCCTTCACCCCATGACCTCAGGTCGCATGACTGACGAGCAGAGCATGGCCTTTATATAGATCAGAGGCCTCGGAAACCCGCCGTTCTGTCCTGGTTCCAAGTTCCTCAGTGAAGGGGCTGTAGGCAGGTCAGGCCACAGCTGTCGCTGGCATCTGGGTCTCACACGGAGGACAATGCCCTGGAATGCCAGGCACTCCGGGACAGCCGCCCGAGGAGATCTGAAGGGCACTGTTAAAAGAGGACCTCCTGAGATTTCATTCCTATCCAGCCGGTCAGCCCAGGCTGGGAGAAAAAGCCACCAACAGTGTCTGGCTCCCAGTGGGACCTCACCTCCAGAGTGGGAGACAGTGGGGACAGCTGGATCCCAGGCCACAGGGAAGTGCACAGATTGAAACCTCAGCAACCCGGGCCAAATCCAGTGTTGCCCAAGGCAGAGGCTCTGGCTGTGAGGCCGACAGAAAGGATCCTCTCGGACCCTCAGTTTTATTCATCTGAAAAATGGCCCCGATGTGAACACCTGCCTTATGGTGTGGATTGGGGTGAAGTAGACAGAGAGGAGTCTGGGAAGTACCTGGCATGCTGGGAGAGGTGGGCAAGCTGGTGATAAGCGCTTGTGGTCACTGGGACCTCAGTGCAGGAAGGTCACCATCTAGAGGCTGGGGATGCCACAGCGTGAAGCCCTCGTCCTGTCCTGAGGACCCAGCACAAGCCATACCGTCTCTTCTAGGGCCTAGGGCACCGTCCATTTGAACTCAGCCGGCTCGGAGCATCAGTCTTCAAGAGTGGAGTGTCTGCGGCCTGGTGTGGGAAGCGGAGCCAGGAAGACAGAAGAGAATAATCTCAATTTCTCTCTCTCCCCACCCCTACCGTGTGTGTGTGTGTGTGTGTGTGTGTGTGTCTGTCTGTCTGTCTGTCTGTCCTCCCACAGCTGGATCTGCACAGGTCACCTGCAGCCATAGCACAGAGTAAGTACGTGTTAGCTATGGCCCACCATCTTTTAACAACAACGATGTTCTAAGACGAGCGCTACCTGCTTGTTCATAGGGTGAAGATGCCAAGGTTTGGTCTGGTGAAGTCATCTGTCCAAGGTCCCCTCCAACCCCCCGCGGAAAGCTGATCTGGAACCCCAGCATCCAGTGATCGTAGCTCTCTAGAAGGCCAAAGTCAATCCCTAAGCAATTTTAACTGTCAGGCAAGGAGGGGAGAGTGGTCCAGAGGGGCCATCAGGGAGGGACGTAGAGGAAAGGACTGGAATAGTGTGTGAAGTGTGGGGGGTAGGGTGGTGAGGGAGGGGAGACCCCAAAGTAATGGGGAGCCAGTGGGTAAGATCTAGGGCAGGATTAGAGGGCACTGTATTCACAAGGCATCACAGGGGCAGAAGAGAAAAACATTTTGTCAAGGGCTGAATCAAGATGGGGGGGAGGGGAGGGGGATGGGGGGCGGGGCTTTGGGTCTGGGAATCCAGGGAGTGGGAGAGTTAGAAATGAAAAAAAAAAAAAGAGTTGGGGGACAGAGAGGCGCACGGAGGAAGGACTTCACACTGCGGTGCTTCTGAGTTCACCCAGTGTCGTGCCTAAGAGCCGACTTGGGTGAACGCGGCCGTGCCCAGGAGCGTTCTAGAATGTTGAAGGCAGTTCTGTGTGCCCACCTTCTAGGGGGAAACTGAAGTACAGAGCCAGGGGCCTGGCAGAGCAGCACTCAGTGGCCAGTGGCCCCCAGCGGGGGGCTAATCTACCTCCCTTTATCCACCCCCCACTCCCCCACCCCACCCCTGGCTAGTTGGACCGGCTGCTTCCCCAGGGGTAGCTGTCACCAACACCTTCAGAGTCTTGACAGGAGGAGATAAGCTATCCTTGGTGACAGCAGCCAGCAGCCACAGCTCTAGGCTGGCAGGGCCTTCCTTCTACAAAGCTCAGACTCCATCACCCTCCTTTTTTTTTTTTTTTTTTTAAGACAGGGTTTCTCTGTGTAGTTTTGGAGCCTGTCCTGGATCTCGCTCTGTAGCCCAGGTTGGCCTCGAACTCAGAGATCCACCTGTCTCTGCCTCCCGAGTGCTGGGATTAAAGGCGTGCGCCACCGCTGCTCGGCTCCATCACCCTCCTTAAAAGGCCCAGCACTCAAGGCAGGTTGGCCATGGTAAGGCCACTTCCAGAAGAGACCAGCGAGTCATGGTAGGTGCCTCCTCTCGCCTGCCTTTTAGTTGGATAGACCAGCCCTCACTCCCCTGCTGCTCACTCTAGGCTCATGGGCTCTACTGAGAAGTTTCAAAACCAGCCATGTCGGCAAGGGACCAGAGGCCTTGCTCCTGACAGCCGACCCACACAGCTCAGACTCCATTTTGGCAGCTGGCATAGGAAAGACACCTGCAGAGAAGATGAGTTCAAATCTTCCCCGAGCTGGGCGTGGTGGTCCAGGCCTGTGATCCCAACACTCAGGAAGCTGAGGCAGGAGGATCACAAGTTTAAGGTCAGCCTGGACTACATAGTGAGAATCTGTCTCAAACAGATGAATAAAAGGCATAAAACACTCCTGCACCCCCAAGCCTCCAAAATGCTCACAATTTATCCCAAATTCTACTTTGACAGGAATCTTGTTTCAGCCTTTGTTTTTTCTTTTTATTTATTTTATTTTATTTGGTTTTTTTGAGACAGGGCTTTTCTGTGTAGTTTTGGTGTCTGTCCTGGATCTCGGTCTGTAGACCAGGATGGCCTCAAGCTCACAGAGATCCACCTGCCTCTGCCTCCCGAGTGCTGGGATTAAAGGCTTGCGCCACCACCGCCCAGCTGTTTTCTCTTTTTAAATGGTTTTTAGTCTTTTTAATTATATGTACGCATGTCTGTCTGTGGATATGCCCATGAGAGTGCATTGCTCTGGGAGCCCAGAAGAGGGCGACACATCCCAATAGCTACAGTTACAGGTGGTTGTTGAGCCTCCTTGCTAGGGTGCTGGGAATCAAACTTGGTTCCTCTGGAAGAGCAGTGAGTCCTAATTAACAGCCAAGCCCTCTCTCAAGCCCTTATTTTTTTTTTTGTTTATTTTTTGCCAAAGCTAGGAGAACCTCCAGCCCCCATCTTTCCTTACTGTTCCTACCCTGACATCCTGGCTTCGGACATCTCCCACTCCAGTGCTCGCTCACTCCTAAGTTCAGAAAGGAAACTGTTACTTTAACAGGCCCCCAGCTGTGGTGAGCTCCATCCAGGGCCCGAGGCCAGTAGAACGTGGACCCTCTTTCCATGGCTGTCTTCAAAAGCACTGTGAGCCCAGGTAGAGATATCTGGTACAGGTTCAGATGCAGGCCTTGACCGTGGCTCTCCATAGCACCCACAACCTGTGCAAAAAGGACCCTCCACTTCCAAGCTTGCCCCTGCCCACCCCACCCCACCCCCACCCCACCCCCACCCCAGCCATCAGACCCCGCCATCAGACCAATCCCCGGTCCTGGGTGGAAGGTTAGCAGGCTCTTCACCCCAACAGGAGTCCCCAGGTCAACACTCACAAAATAATCACACCCACAGAATAATCTGATTTTGTGCTTGTGACAACCCCAAGAGGGTAACATCATTATCATGCGCACTCTACAGATGAGCACACTGAGGCTCAGAGAGGGCAAAAAAACCTACCTGATGTCACACAGCGGCTCAATGCCCAAGCAAGAAGAATCAAAGGTGAATATTCCCTTGGCTCCAGTCTAGCAGGTGACAGATGCTTGGTCACAAATGCTTTGGTCTGTGGGCCCAGGTCTTCCATCTTCACCTCCCTAGAAGCCCAGACATTCCCAAGCAGGCTGAGTCACTTCACGGGGTCTCTTCTTACTAAGCCACTAATCCCATCTCAGGGGGCCCATCCTCATGATCTCTGACCTAAGTCACCTCTCACAGACCCCACCTCCTAGGGCTACGAAATGTGGATTTGGGATTAAATTCCCAACCCGGGAACTTCAGGGAGACATTTAAACCCCAGCATCCCCTGACTCCTGGTGTACACCGGATCCTGCACACAGTAGGGCTCCGATAAATGCTTAAAGTCCTTAGAATGGGAGTGAAACCATTTTTGTGTTTATAAATATGATTTACATTTTCCTCTCTTCTCATCTCTTAAAATTGTCAATGGGTAATTATCTGTGTGTGTGTCTGTGTGTCTATGGCGTGAGCACGTGTGCCGTGTGTACATGTGTGAGCTCACTCACACTCAAGTGGGTTCAGGTACCTGTCATGCACATCTTTGTGCTTGTAAGAAGTCGGAGGTCAACCTTGGGGGTCATTTCTCAGAGGGCATCTATCTTATTTTTTGAGACAGGGTCTCTCACTGAGGCCAGCAAGCCAGAGAAATCCTTCTGTCCATCTCCCCTGAGCTGGGCTCTCAGGCCCACACCGCCCCTGCCCAGTCTTTGTGTGGGTTTCTGGGGTAGAATTCAGAACCTCATACTGAGCCATCTCCCCAGCTCCTGGATGGAGAAATATATGTATATGCATACTATTCAAAACTTTTTTTTTCCGAGACAGGGTTTCTCTGTAGCTTTGGAGCCTGTTCTGGAACTCACTCTGTAGACCAGGCTGGCCTCGAACTCACAGAGATCCACTTGGCTCTGCCTCCTGAGTGCTGGGATTAAAGGCGTGCGCCACCACCGCCCAGCTTCGAACTTAAGCTTTATTGTTGTGACTCCCTGTGAGGGACACTGAACAGCCAGAAAAGTCAGAGGCTGCGCTGATGGGGGTGTGAGCCCAGGAATGCTGACAGCTGCCGGGGAGCTGGGAGGGGTGAGGAAGAGACTGTCCCCACATCCACAGCGGGACGCAGCCCTCTGTCCGATTTCTATTTCTGACCACCAACCCTGCCAGGGAGCAAGCTTGGCTGCTCCAGACCACCGGGTTTGCCGTTGTATTTTTGTAATGGTGGTGGGAAATTGATACTCTCGCTTTGTGCTTGGTTGTTCTGGAGTTTCTGACAGTGCTGTTCAGGGGCTCCTGATTCTCTGTGTTCAGTGGGTCTCGGAAACTTCTAGGCTGCAGAAATCTCACAAGCAGCAGGAATGTGGGGCCACAGCCTAGGGACAAAGCAGTATCAGCCCCTGTGTGCCTCCACCATGAACTGTGAGGAGGAAGCTGAGTCCCCTGCATGGACCCACCCCGGGGTCTCCCCAGCATCCTCCCTCAAGGACCCGGCCTCTGACTGGGGAGTTCAGAAACCTTGTATCTCCAGCCCATGTGGCTCTGTGTCCTAGCTGACCTACCATGATCCCAGAATCCTCTGGTCTCCTTCACTGAGTTCAACAGCCCAAGGGGCAGTTAGTTAGCACATCCATGTTTAACAGAAGGAACAGGCACCCGCAGAGGCCGTGGAGGGCCGTGGAGGCTCAGGTTCTGAGGCCCTCAGGCCAGGGGTCTTTCACCAGAGCACCAGAATGTTTCCCACACAGCAACATAAACCAGCTCCTCAGACAGCTCAATGGAAACGTGGCCCACGGGGGACAGGTCACCTCTGTGGGCCCAAGGCTCAGGGTCACACCTGACCTCAACCTCCATCCTCATACAACCACTGTGAGTTAACGCCTTTCTCAGCCACCACGGCTCCTGGCCAGTCACCTGTGCCTCAACACAGTCTCCAGAAGCCAGGGGAATGGGGTTTTGTTCAATTGGTTGTGTTTTGTTTTGTAGACAGTCATGTAGCCCAGGCTGGCCTTGAACTTGAACTCACTACATAGCCAAGGATGACCATGAACTCCTGAGCCTCCTGCCTCGGTGTCCTGGGTGCTGGGGTAACAGGTGTATGTCACTTCCTTTCCCCTTTCTTTCTTTTATTTTTATTTATTTATTTATTTATTTATTTATTTATTTATTTATTTATTTATTTATTTATTTAGTGTGTGTGTGTGTGTGTGTGTGTGTGTGTGTATGTGTGTGTGTATCTGTGTCTGTGTCTGTGTGAGGGAGTCAGATCCCCTGGAACTGAAGTTACAGACACGTATGAGCTTCCGTGTGGGTGCTGGGATCGAACCCAGGTCCTCTGGAAGAGCAGCCAGTGCTCTTAAACTGCTGAGCATCTCTCCAGTGCTCCCCTTCTTTCTAATGGCAGTATGTGGCCACATGCTTGTGCCCCACAGATAGAGACCATCTTGGCCTCGGAAGGAAATGACGGATGGTCACTTCCCGAAGGCTGGGCTGCCCAGTCTCATCCTTGCCATCCCAGCACCCAAGAGTAGGAGGCAGTGAGTTCAAGGCCAGCCTGGGTGCAAGAAATGAAAGAAAAGACCCTGGATTTCCTTTTTGTATTCTTTTGAGTTCAAGGCTAACCTCGGCTACATACCAAGTTCAAGGCCAGCCTGGGCTACCTGAGACCGGGTCTCAAAAAGAAAAGGAATCGGTGTAGTGACCCACTCTGGTCCTCCCAGCACTTGGGGGACAGAGGCCACCCCACCACTGTCCCCAGCAGCGGGCCTGCCTCTCTGAGCTCATTTTTTTTTTTTCATATCTCTGAGGTGGACACCCAATGGCTAAGGTGACCTCGCTCCCGTGGGGTGGCTGGAGACTTGAATGTGAGTGTGGTGGTTTGCCATTTCCTCAGTCGGTCAACAAGGGCCCTCCGCCGCCAAGAAGCTTTTTGGCCAAAGTCGATGGGACCGGGAGAGGCGAGTGAGAAGACCCCACCCCCGGGAGCTGGCTGTCCATCACACCGCCTGCTCAGAAGAGTGAACACTGCGGGTCGGGGTGGGGACCCAAAGCAGAGAAGGGAGGCAGAGGACGAGGGTGGGTGACGTTTGAGCAAAGATGGGGCGCACAAGGTGCGCGGGTGCAAAGGCCTTGAGTTACCAGGGAGCCTGGAAACAGGGCTGAATGCTCCCTCCTCCTCCTCCTCCTCCGTTCCTTTTCCTGTTAGACAATGACAGGCGTGTCAGAGAGCACACACAGCATCCTCCCAGGCCAGGCCCCAGCGCTGTCTCTTTAACCTTGAGGGCATTTTTGGGTCTCACGTGTCAACCCAGGCGGTGGAGCGGTGGCTCTTACTTCAGAAGAACGGTATGGGGTGGGGGGGCTTAGGTGGCCTCTGCCTCACCTACAACTGCCAAAAGTGGTCATGGGGTTATTTTTAACCCCAGGGAAGAGGTATTTATTGTTCCACAGCAGAGGCGGGCCAGCAGGCTCGGTCGAATTCTCCAGAGGCAGCAGCCAGCTCCAAACACCATGGTGAGTGGCCAGTGGACCCTTGAGGGAAGATGCAGGGTAAGCAGCCAAGAGGCAGCGCCCCCCAAGCCAAGGACCCCATTGGAAGAGGAGGGAGGCTCTCACAAGACCCCCAGCTCTGGATGGATGAGCACCTTGCACCAGCCATGCATGGAGACTCCACTCAGTGTCCCCAAGGAGCCACAAAGAGTTCCTTTCCACCCAGGGGACTTGGAAAAATCGAATACAAGAGGGGAGTTTTGGGTTTGGTTTGGTTTTGGGTTTTTTTGTTTTTGTTTTCCATTCAGGCAGCCAGGAAAGAGTTTTCTGGTTCTATCTTTTGAACTTGCACATGTTAAAAGGTTTGCCCTTGTAGTGTTGGGTAGGTGTCTGCCTCTCAGAACAGGTGGTCCCCAACTGTTCGCTAGTCAGAGACAGACGGTGGCTAGGGGCACAGACCGTGTGAGTTTCTGTGGCTGTGTGACCTGGCGTAAGTGACTTACCCTCTCTGGGCCTCCAGTTCCTGTCTCCTTGGTGGACCAGAGGAGAGCGTTAGATAATGTTTGAATGCTTTTA